>JAYESA010000005.1:71156706-71444206 GCA_036927795.1 Iris macrosiphon | reverse complement strand
TCAAGTGGACTGCTGATTAAAATGGCAAAAGTGCACGTCCTGACCCGCTTTGCTTCAGCGAGAATACTCATTTGAGGTAAAAGGATTTTCAGACTTGGCCCTTCAGGAGTTTCGGCTTAGGCTTTCAGAGGCTCGCTCAGAGTATCGCTCGACCGAGGCAAATCATCGCTAAGGTGGGTGGCTACGATGAACTTGTCTTTGGTTAGCCAGCACACTTAAAATATGGATGTTTCATACTAGTCGCTAGGTGAATCACCCCCATGCATGCTAATAAGAATACAACGCATCTAGCTAAGAGTATAATCCCAACTTGTATTGCTTGTGCCAAGACATGGAAATAAAATATTGCTTATAAATGGACCCATGCATGCTACCTTTGCCTTCTGCAACTAGACCCAGCTATGCCTCGAGTAGAATGATGTACATATGCTCTTCGGAGTGCACTGGTTTACTTGCTACACTGCACGACCCTAGATTATGCCGCTCGGTATGTCCTTTTATGGTTTCACTCCTCGGCTTACCTTCGGGCCCGAGCCAACGTAAATGTTTAAGTTTTCTTATGAATGCAATGCTTGCCTTCTAATATTTTAACTTGTACTCTTGCCTCGATTCAATGCTTGTCACATAATTCTATGCCAAATTCAAGTAAATATTATCTTTCCTTGCATTCATCCAAACCACCGGAAGACTATCTAATAGTCGTTCCATGCAAGTACGAACATTGGAAGTATCCGAGATCGTTAGATCGCCAAGGCATTTTACAAATTGGGGGACTGTATCAAGGACAATCAAGCAAGATAACATCGCAACGCCTTAGAAGAATTGATACTAGTCTTATACTCAATCTAACGGCTCAGGAGACTATACAAAGACAGATCATACTATGTGATTGTCTCATGCTCGTATTGCCTTAGATTATATCAAGTTAAGTTGAACACTGAACGAGAATCGTGTTAAGTAAAATAATAAATCACAGCTCATGGAGCAATGCTCGTTCAGAAAAGATAAGAATTATCATTATGAATCTGGATTGACCTAAGACTTGTATGTCGCGGACAACTTGTACACAAGGATTTATGGTTTCCAAGGTCGGTTGCCAGGGCGCTGGGACCGATTCGATCCGGATAAAAAAATTATGTATAGTTGTATGTTATGGATAGAGTATTAGGTAGCGGGTCTTTCCACCTGCGTTGCATATCATTTTTGTCTCAAGACTGTAACCCATCCTTTATGGCTATGCCAGCAACTTTTGTCATATAGATAAGTCATCCTCGCTTAGTGGCTATCAACGTGCGAGTTATTGTATCGTATCCAATAATCTAAATCAGCTAAACGATATGAATATGGGACACTTTTGAGTAATATAAACCTTTGAATGTCCAAAAGCAACACTTTCGAATAATATGTGTAACTCGTGCACCCGAAATATAGTCTCGCTCACAACACCTTGTGTTTGCATATGATATTGCCCTGGACTTCATTATGTATGCCTGTGCATGAATTAACTTGGTTTGCCTTGGACAGGGAAGAAAAAATGGTAAGTTGGTAAGTCTCGCCGTGTTCCTTATATCGCACGGCGCACTGCCACACGAGTTAGGTTATTCTTCAGTGCCATGAAACTGATCCTGAGGCAAGACTAGAAAGATAACTAAATAGTTGGTGCACGAAACCTATTGAACGTGTTTGGATTTATTTAGCGGGCGAGTAGCCTCCCCACCAGTGCATTCATGTACTGATAACCCACCAGATTGTTTGTATGATACGAAAGAATCTTGTTCGGTGCGGATGCCTCCTTCATGCGTGTTAAGGCGTAGAGTTCACTCTGAAGCCTTGGAGCATTGTGTCCGGAACTGAAGTACATATAAAAGACATAATGTTGGAACATTTTCCATATATCGTTCCACAAATGTAGCCACTTGGCACGCTTTTACTGTTTCAGAGAGAGAGAGAGAGAGGCTTGAGCAGCTTGTAATCTCGGCCTAGCGCCGCCTGTAACACTTATTCAATATCAATAAAGAGTTGCTTTAATTCTATACTTGTGTTATTCAATGCTTCCGCTATTGACGACTCAGTGAACTTGTTACCAATCGCCTATGCGTTTATAATTCCGCTGCATTCAGACAATCTGTGCGACTCTGTGGCTTAGAACTCTAACTGCCAGCAATGAACCACGGCTTTGCACGGGTGCGGCTTACGCTCGTGCGGCATCACGACCAGATGGGTCAAAATGATCATCCCACGGGAGCATTGGCGCGGTGATTCTTGCCTAGCGGGGATGGCCGATTATCCTGCGGAAGATCGGGGCGTGACACCTGATGAACAAGGTATTCCACCAGTACCATGACAAGTTCGTGGTGGTGTTCATCGATGACATTCTTGTGTATTCGAAGACCCCAGCGTAGCATAAGGAGAACCTGAGGATGGTTTTGGAGACTCTAAGGAAAGAGGATCTTTACCGGAAGCTTTCGAAGTGTGAGGTCTTTCTTAACAAGGTTGAATTCCTTGGACATGTAGTAACGGATGACAGGATCTCAGTTAATCAAAAAAAGGTCATGGTAGTGGAGTCGTGGGCTACTCCCAGTTTAGTGGCTGAGATCAAGATTTTTCTCGGAATAACAGGTTACTATAGGAGGTTTGTACAAGACTTCTCCAGGATTGCAGAGCCAATGACTAGTTTGACTAAGAAGGACGTAGATTTTGACTCGACGGAGGATTGCCAGGACACTTTTGATGAGGTGAAGAAGAGATTGACGAAAGCTCTAGTATTGACGTTGCCATCGAGAACAGGTGGATTCACTATCTACAGTGATACTTCAGGTAAGGGTTTGGGTTACGTTCTTCAGCAGCACAGGAAGGTGATTACCTATGCTTTCAGGCAATTACGTCCTCATGAAAAGAACTATCCCACCCATGATTTGGAGTTGGCAGCGGTTATCTTTTCTCTAAAACTGTAGAAATACTATCTGTATGAAAGCGTGTGGAGATTTTTATCGACCACAAAAGCTTGAAGTACGTATTTATGCAGTATAAACCCCCTCGACCAATTTAGGATTAATTTAATCTAGATTGAGAGACTCGGATTAATTTGGATACAATTAGAATTAATGTGCAATAGTTATGTGACTTATTAAACCTCACTGTTGCTTCGATGGTTGGAGCGCTACATTAGTAGTTACCTTCAAACAAAGTTCATACACATTTCCTAGACATTTCAGACTACCCACCTGACCCTTGTGTAACTTATAGATACCCAATATTGCGCTTCATTTTAGCTGCGCAATATGCATCACAAACGTTCATGTATTATTCCAATAAACCCAATTTCTCATAATTTTCCATCCCCATTTGAAATTGAGGTACAACCACAACCCAATTCCCCATAACCCAAATTAGGGTATTAACCTATTCTGAGCCTGCTACGCCCATGACTCTTGTATTCCACTCGAATTTAACTCCATATGTTCTCAATTGACAAATGAACGCCGAGTGCATTTATTTTAATTTAACTAAATGTGAGGCCAATTTCACCCTAAACAAAACCTAACCAAGCCCACGTACACCCTTTCATATGGACCATCCCCATCCCAATGTGCCCTAGCCGGCCCAAGTCCCGAAGTCAGCCTATAAATCTCCCACCCATATAAATACACATATTCCTATAATAAAAACCCTAAAATCAAATTCACCACCACCAACGAGTAAACCTTAGCCGAACCCTTCCTCTATCCGAGCTCCATTCCTGGTCCCGACTACCCAACGCCATCACCACCTCAGGCTGCCACCCCCTAGCCACCGGACCACCACCCCAGTCGACTACAACCGCCTCCATCCGTACCATCACCATCCCCAACACCAGCATCAACTTCATCTAACCCAACCCCGACTGGCCCCAGTCGCCTGACCACCGCCAACCACCTGTGCCACCTTGACCACTGCCTTCCCCATGACCAGCGCCGCCTTCCCCCCGACTACTGCAGTTGCTGTTGCTGTCGCTGCCGCTGCTGCCTTGCTCGCCGACCGACGCCGAAGCGCCACCACTCGCCGGAGGACAGCCAGTTAACGATCACAGAACCCCATGTTTAGCCTCGAGTAGGTAAACCTCGTTTTGCCTCTTCTTTCCTGTTTTATTTTATAAGTTATATCGGCGTGTCATCGTGTTGTCGTGTCATGGTATCTTATAAAGGACACAAACTAAAATATGTTAAACTCTATGTGTGTATGTGTGTGGTTGTTTAAATTACTAGATTAAGTTAGAAATTAATAAATAATAATTATTCCAATCATATGACTTGTATAAAGAACTTGTATTTCACCTAAAAATGTAGACATAGACCTAATACACTTAACATGGGAAATAATAACGTATAATTGAACAAGAAAGGCCAACGTAGTCACCGTGATTTAAGTACGTATCCAATGGCTATATACTTGATGACAGATAGACACTTGTTGGTCGATCTTGAGAGCTTGAGAATGAGGTGCTAGTTCCTGTTATCGAGATTCAGATATGGAGATTACAGATATTGTCCGAGCTGATGGACAAAATCAGAGCTACGCAGTATGTGAATGAGGCTCTGAAGAGTATCAGGGCACAGGTTCAGACAGGATTATCAGAGGACTTTACTATTACTGATGATGGATTATTGCGGCATTGTACTAGGATATGTGTGCCGAGCGGGGAGCTATACTAGAAGGTTTTACAAGAAGCGCATCGCCCTCAGTACTTGATGCATCCCTGTGCCAACAAGATGTATCGAGACCTGAGGGAGCACGTATGGTGGTATGGTATGAAGAGCGAGGTAGCATGCTTTGAATCCCGGAGTTTAGTGTGTCAACAGGTAAAGATGGATAAACAAAGGCCAGGTGGATTGCTTCAGCCTTTACCCATCCCAGAGTGAAAGTGGGAGCATGTGACTATGGATTTTATTTTTGGGTTTCTGAGTTCTCTAGGAGAAAAAGACGCAATTTTGGTCGTCGTACACAGGTTGACCAAATCAGCCCACTTCTTACCATTCAAAGTAGGTACATCAGCGGAGAAGCTAGCAGAGATGTATATACGGCAGATTTTCAGATTATATGGGTTCCTGTGAACATCATCTCGGACCGGGATAGTTGTTTCACTTCCCACTTCTAGAGGAGTTTGCAGGCTAGCTTGGGCACTCAGCTCAAGTTCAGTTCCGCATATCACCCCCAGACAGACGGGTAGTCGAAAAGGACTATTCAGACTCTTGAGGATATGCTATGCACTTGTGTTCTGAATCTCGGAGGTTCTTGGGAGGATCATCTACACCTGGTAGAGTTTGCTTACAATAATAGATAACAGGACATTATTAAGATATCACCATTTGAGGCTCTATATGGATGGAGATGTCGCACACCGTTATCTTGGGATGATGTCGGAGAGAGAGCCTTGTTGGGACCAGAGATGGTCGTGGAAGCAGCAAAAAGGGTGAAACTCATTAGAGATAGGCTTCGAGTGGCGCAGGACAGACAACGATATTGGGTCGACAGCCACCGTAGACCCTTGGAGTTTGAGATATAGGTTTTATTATAATTGCTTATGATTGTTTTGTTTTAAGATTGCGGGTTAAGACTGTATTGTTCTAGGTTGGCGATTTGGTATTCTTGCTAATTTCTCCGACACATAGCATAATTCATTTTGGTGGAGGCGGAAACCTTAGTCCACGGTACATCGGACCTTTCAGAATTCTTGCGAGGGTCGGTGTAGTGGCCTACAGACTAGACTTGATGCATACACTAGATGGAGTACATGACGTGTTCCACGTGTCACAGCTGAGACAGTACATGACAGATCCTAGTCACGTACTAGATCACTTGGAGATCGAGGTTGGTCTGACTCTCAACTATCCTGAGTACCCCGTAGAGATTTTGGATCACATGGAGAAGGTATTACGGAGCCTGACTATTTCTTTGGTTCGTGTTGCATGGAGACGTCACTCTCCAGGTGAGTCAACCTGGGAGAGGGAGGACGAAATACGCGAGTAGTACCCATATCTCTTCAAGCCTTGAGGTATAGTTCTATTGTTCTGATTATATTCTTGTGCTAGTTTAGTTCAATTTCAAGGATAATTTTTTTTCGGAGGGTAGACTTGTCACTACCACATTTCTAGAGTAGGGGCATTGTTTTCATTTTAACATCTCTATATATTGTGTTAATAGTTGCATGATATGTAAAATATATTATATTATATTTAATAATGATATGGGTTAGTGGACTAGACTAGATGTGACCATGGGCTTTACATTAGACTAGTCATACTTGAACCCACTAATTAATCCCTATCCATTTTTTAAAATTAGAATCTAGTTAAACCATTTATTTAGGATTAAAAATTACTTGTTTGAATAACCCTTCATGACTAACCATAGGGGCATTAAGGACCTTATGCAGTGCAACCCTAAGCCCTAGTTGTGGTCGGCCTATATAGTGAGAGGGATCCTCCCTCTAGTTCCTCATAGGTCATGAAGAAAATCCTAGAAATAGTTCTTCCTAAAACCATTTCCTTCCTCAACCAAATTTCAGAATTTTAAACCTCAAATCCCTCTCATTTTCCAAATCTAAAAGGCCTAGAAGCTTAAGTCATAAGGAGCCTTGGAGAAGAAGAAGTTTGTATTGGAAATCCATCTCCCAATAGGTAGAAATCTAAAATCTCTTTAAAATTCAGTTTTTATTATTTGTTTGGCCATTAGGAGCCCACCCATGGTATAGGAATACCCTTAAGGAGAGAAATTTGTCTCTATAGGTTCCATAGTATTTTCTTCATGAGATTTTTTTCACAACACTTAGTTAGAATTTTTATTCTTTTTCCAGTTCACTCATTTCTAGTATTCACATATATTTGTTCATTACTAGTTAGCTCTATATGTTGATTACATGTCTCTCCAGTATTCCTTATCTTACAGTATTTTCTTACACTATTTTATAGTTTTTATCAATATAGTTGAAATTGCTGTTAGTATTTGTGCTTTGCTCCAATCCTGACTGGATAACATTTTCAGAAGATCATGAGGATTTTTGTCCAACCCACTATGGCCTAGGAGTAGATGGAGGGTTCATCCCGTAGATTCTAGAGGAGCCACTCTGCTTAGAGGAGACACCATCCACAGTGGTTTAGATATCATTTAGTCTTGTTTATCTATATTTTGGATTGTTCTAAACTGTGAGACTTGGGTGTATTATGTTGAGACTTATTTATGTTGAGTCAGTTAGACTCTAGATTTATTATTGTTATTTCAGTTGTGTTCTACTTATGTCAGAACTTATTATCTCTTTTCCATCTTATCGTGCCATTTACATTCCTATAGTTTTTGTGATTAAGTACCTTATATTTTGATGATCAAATGCATATTCATTATCCTTCTATGGAATTGAGATCATTGACAGGTTATTTTGTGAGTTGTGATTAGTAGTATTTTATACCTAGACAGCGTTCTACCGCAGATTCTGCGGCATAGGATGGACGTACCCACGGCTCATGCCCAAATTTTTGGTGCGGATCGTGACATATTTTAGTGGAGGCCCATGCAGGTCTAGTCGAAGTCTAATCTTGACTCTAGAAGAGTAATATTAGGATGCAACTAGTGCAGTATCGTAGTAGCGCTCGGACTTGGAGTACTATTACGAGCATGAGATAGGGTATAGATGAGAGTGCTCAATCACAACTAGAAAATTTTTAATTCTATTTTGCTATTCTGAATAACTACTTCTTTTAAAATTTTACTATCCTTCTTTAATGATATCGTATCTTTTTCTTTAATTAATTTCTTCATTCGGTCTATCTTCATGATGCCACCGAAGACTAGGTTACTGAGATTGGGATCCACAGCTTTCGAGAGGTCTGCTACGTCTCGACCTGCCACCCAGATAGCTGGAGTTGCTCCTCCTACTTTACCTATTCGTGTAGAAGTTTTTAAAGTTTTTGGGGGTCCTTCTCCCCCACCTGTCTAAAGGGTTGTCCCGGCTATTACGGAGGATCTTCCACTACCACCGGTTCCATTTCAAGGAGGTGTGCCCGCTGACGGAGCACAGATGTTCGCATTGATCCAGGACATGGTGGATGCTCAGAGGACGTCAGCAGAGGCTCAACGAGTTCAGGCCGAGGCACAGAGGGTGCAGGCAGAGGCACACCAAGCACAGACTAAACTAATGAGGGAGAGCATGATGAATGCTTATCGGCTGGCTCTCCAGGTAGTGGATAGAGTCGCATAACAGCATCCTGGCCAGCAGTAGTAGTCGCAACAGAGGCCATGCACTATAGTAGAATTCTAGAGGATGATGCCTTGGGAGTTCAAGGGCGTTGAGGGGATACTCAATACCCGGAGAGGATTTACTCTAGATATGACATGAATGGTTTGACCTGACACTTAATGTCGTATCTTCTGAATAGCAAACATCAAGGTGAGGCATTCTTTTTCTACCAGATTATATCGATGTTCAGCGCCTACAATCATACGATTGAGATAATAGATGACCTATTCATGGCCTTCGTTACTCTTCTGTGTAAGAGAAGCTCCTAGGGAGTGATACATTGCTCGAACATACAACAAAAAAGATTTTTCTACGATCGGAGACACCAGAATTGGAAGATTTGTTAAATATCGTTTGATATCGTCGAAAGCTTGTTGGCATGCTCAGTTCCAAACAAAGGATACACATTTCTTCATTAACTGGGTGAAGGGTCGACATCGTCCCGAGAGATTGGAGATAAATATCCTAATGTATGCTAGACGGCCTTGCAGACCACGAAGTTCTTTCAGATTACATAGAGGCTGTATTTCGAGGATATCTTTAATTTTATAGGGTTAATATGAATACCTTTAAAAGTTATAACAAATCCGAGAAACTTGCCATTGGAGATTCCTAGAAAGGATTTAGTTGGATTCATCTTCAATTGATGGTGGCACATCAATTCGAACACAATCTTTAAATCTTGAAGGTGATCATCTTTAAGACGGCTCTTGACAATAATATCATCCATATAGCATTCTACTATTTTTCGTAAATGCTTCTGAAAAATTATACTCATGGCTCGTTGATATATTATACCCACATTCTTCAAGCCGAGGGGTATGACTATATAACAGTAAACTCCCAATAGTATACAAAAATAAGTGTATTTTTTATCATCAGGTGATATCTTAATTTTATTGTATCGAGAGAATTCTTCCATGAAGGACATATGTTCAAATTCTCATGTATTGTCGATCATGACATATGTGATAGAAAGGGGGAAATTCGTCTTTTGGACTGGTCAAGTTCAGATCTTGTTAATCTACGCAGATCCAGATCGTTCCATTTTTCTTCATGGCTGGAACGACATTGGCTACCTAGTCGGGATGTTGCTCTTCTCGAACGAAGCCACATGTTATGAGTTTTTTTACTTCTGCTTCAATTGCATCCATTATATCCGGACGCAATCGACATTGCTGTTGTTTTACCGATTTAGCATTCGGAAGAATATTGAGCTTGTGTATGGCTATTTAAGGATCTAGGCCAAGCATATCTTCGTAACTCCAGGCGAAGACATCGATATACTCATTTATTAGCTGGAGTAAAGCGTATTGATCTTCTTCCGGAAGACTCTTGCTAATAAAGATTGGTCTTGGGGAAGATTCTTCTCCTACATTAATTTGGACTATTTTATCCTCTGTAGGTGGTTCACGTTGCTTAAACCGAAGCTCCCATTGAGTATCCATTTGTTGTTCCCATGGACCGTTCTCGAATGGTTCTAATAATTCAGCATTTTTATCATCTAGGACAGTTGACACCATATTTACAGAGAAAGTCTGTTTAAATATGTTACCCATGCTTTCGTCATAATCCCACAATGATGAGTCAGAGGAATGAGAATGTGTCTCTTCTTTCGATTCTGAACTTTCAGGACTTTTTGGTGGTGTAACGTATCCCAAACCACAATAATCCGTTGGTAGTATATTTTTGGCTTGTCTTTTGGAAAACAATAACATATAGGAGTCCGTATGTATTTTCCATAATTTAGTCCCAAATTAGATTTTAAGTTGTAGCCTATCATTTGCATAATGTTCTTGGCTGGTTGGATGTAATGATATGGTTGTATCTTCCCAATATCCTCGTCAGAGTCATTAGTCTGCATGCCTCTTTTGTTTTTAGCTTGCCAAAAATTATCTGACGTTGATTGTCCTGTCTTGCTGGGACTATGAAGTATGCATCCTCATATTATTTATATAATGAACTATATTGAAATAGAGATGCCACGGGTCTGGACAGATGTTCGTGGAGATAAAGAGCCTCCAAATTATTTTTAGCAAATGATTCAACATCAATGTAGTACAAATTAGTGTCTTCTTTATTCATGAAATATAAGATTTCTTTATCTTCCATATAGTCAGCAGAATCTTATGACTTGACAGCAGGCTTGGCAAGATTGATGATCAGGGGTTGACTCACTGATATTGGTTGCTTTTTACAACAAAAATCGATAACAAGGGGCTCATAATCCAGTGTTGGATGTTCATTGTATCGAAGTTTAATGACCAATGGAGTTGATTTGTGTAGGTTGATGTCGAGAGACTTGTATTTAGGAGAGAATGGAATATTATCCCAATGAGGAGGATAAGTCTGTTTCACCCCCAGCTTGCGGAGTTGGTCTTTTTTCTTTAAAATATCGACATGTGCATGCAACTCCCGGATAGCTTCGAGAGGATCTTTGGTTCGGAGTGGTGCAATTGATTGATAAGATCCTGGTTGAACAAGTATTATCACCGACGGAGGTCCACTCTCAATATTGAGAGGATTAAGTGTTAGCATTGCTGACTCTTAGTTTATGACTGCTTCTGGTTTTGTGTTATCCTAAAAAGGTGTTATTCCAGGAGTAGGCTGTGCGGGTATAAATAAAGATACTTGGATAGGTACTGGTGTAGCAGAATGTTGAGCTGTCATTATTTGATGCATATTTTGCATCATAGTATGCATGTCTCTGAGAGTGGCCTCTAATGAGTTGAGACTTTGTTCGGTGGATTCTGATGGAGAAGCGTCTTGTTCATCACCGACGGTGTAAATGCTAACATCTTTGTGTACAATAGAGGGATTAGTAGAAAGAGCCGTATAGTTGGAGTCTACGCTGTTAGTTTCAGAATCAAGAAGATTTTTACCCTCAATCTCGGATTATGAGGAATTGGGGATTCCTGTGAAGACTGAGCTCCTGTCTTCGAGAACGAGTATTTTGGTATACTCCTTCAAAGAAGTCGACGAGTTGGTCAAATCATCTTTGGCTAGGTGTTCTTGAAGAACTTTGTCTTGATTGTCTCATTCCATATGGAAGATGCGAAGCCTTTTATGCTGAAGCAAGGAGCGGTCCGTCATCATACTCCTAGTTGTCAACTTGTTTTGTATGTCGAGGTTTAGTAGACATAGTGTAGGTCAATGTCAAACACAGGTTATTTTGCTGATGCACAACATCATTCAATTACAACTTTGTGATAATTGTAATGATATTCATTAGGAAACACAGTTGCAAGGGCTAAGAGATCTCTCTCCTTACGATTTTTTACAGTAAGTTATAAGGGGGAAGAGAAATGGAGAAGGAGGGCAGACTCTACCTCTTTATATGAGATATATTAGACCTCTTATACACTTTTTTAGTTCCCTGCGTGTAAAGTAAGGTACTGACTTAATTGGCGTACGATCGATCATCTCTCATACTCTTGTTCTTCACAGAGGAGGAAAAATTGTTCTGAATTTTCTTCACATGTCCACGCACAGAAATAACACGTCGTGAGGATGTTGGTCCTGTTTGGCGCATATTTTGTGGCGCTGGAAGAGTTGGTGCAGTTTGCCTACGTGTATTTATTTTTGTCCGCAGGTCTTGGCCTGGCGCACCAATAGCAGGTTCATAATGAGTAGCACATAACTTTTCTTCACTTGAGAGCATGATCATGATGTTAGGGGAATAATTTTTCCTGACTAACTTTTTATTAGCACCAGTAGAGTGATTGGTTTGGACAGCGGTGTTCATGACTTGCTTGCCCCGTATATGACCATCAAAATATGTAGGCTCAAAAGCTTGGGTGTGGATCACCCTTAGATTGATATTGCGCGAGTTGAGCGATTTGTATCCCTTGTTTAGCACAAGGGATTCAGAAACTTGGATGTGGATCACCCTTTACTTGATATTGCGCGGGTTGCGCGAATTGCATCCCTTGTTTAACGCAAGGGAGTTGTCCAATAAATCATGGATCTGAACTTGGTTGACATAATTGACAAGGGAGTTCTCGTCAATCAGAATACTTTTTCCCTTGTTGGCAGCAACTTTGGAATAAGTACAGCGTACTTATATATTTTTTGTCTATTATGCATGTTTTACTGTATTTAATTGGCATGCTTCTATGTATCTTGTTACATCCCTCTGAGGACCTGGTCCCTTTCCAGGTGTAGACGATCATGACTATTTGCAAGCGCATGGATTAGGACTTGCTACTTATCTCTCTTTCTAGGAGGTCTTCTCTTCGAGCCTCATTGATCATTAGATGTACTTATGTGGTTTCTCTTATATTCTAGGTTGTAGTGGATTTGTCTCCACCCAACTACTTGTTCTTATCAAGCATTTTATACTTGATTCAGTTATATAGTTGATTGGTTATTTGATTCTGTGGATGAGATCTAGTTATGCCCTGTGACTTATGACATAAATCTATACCACTTACAATTATTATTTATAATATAGCGTACGTATGTGTTATAGTTTCCATATATTGGAGTTGCCATATACATACGGCTGGCATGCTAACGTATTCCTAGTCCTAAGTATTTTGGGACTGGGGCATGGCAAGTGCACCACTCTTTGAAAAGAAAGAAAGTGCGCCATCCTCTAAATAGAGAGAAAGTGCGCCATTCTTCCTTTGTTAAGTTTATTTGTAGAAAACTGCGTCATCTTCATAAGGTGCACTTTTTATGCTTCTACAAGACCCCCTTCAAAGTTTTTGAATTTTTTCAAATGAATTCAAAATACTTTGATTTAGAAACATAAAAGTTGTTGAGATATTTGTGCTCACAATTAAGGCAAAATCCCAACAATTTTGCTAACGTGGTTATAGGTCTGACATGAACGTATCTTGTTAATTTATTTTTTGGACTTGTTCCTTGGTTTGACGCGGTCTTTAAGGAAATATAGGCAGCTTTTAAGGAGATGCAGGTTGCTTTTTCAGGAATATTTTTTGAGAGCTATGCCACACTTAGCATGTTTTCTCCTACAAATAGAAGAAAAAAAATTCACCGATACTCCCACACTTATCTCCTTGTTGCTATGACACTTGAGTGTGGTTATTGTTAAGTGTAGGTCTAAGAAGTTGGTCGAAATAGCATGGCGCCATTGGATTTGTTGGCCACCGAGAAGACGCAAGAGGAGACACTTCCCAAAGATGTTGTTATTGAGCTCATTGTGTGATGTAGCATGGAAGTATGTCATAGGCTTCGTCGTTCATGTTGAACTGATGAATTATCCAGAAAACTGTTTATTGTCTTCAAACCTAGCTCGCTGGAATTACTCTCTTAACATGGCCCCGGTGCTGATTATAGGGTTGGAATTAGAATCACCAACCGAGACTTCTAGCGGTGACGCTTGATGGCGATGGCGGAACAGTTTTCGTTTGACTCATCATGTCCTTCATCGAGTCAGGACAAAAATGGGTCTGTGCTAATTTAAACAGGCCCAGTCTGTGTAGCATCCTCGCTTGTCCGTAATACAAATTTTTTTTCCTGTACTGTGGTTTGCACTGAGGAGCTCATTTCTTTTCTGCCTTAATGTATCGGGAGAAGATGGGATACATAGATGGGGATGGCTCTGTGATAGATCCCAATCATATAAAAATTTGGACGTAACAGATTTCCATATGTATAATCATGATTTTTAGAATAAAAATCTAGGTGTGATAGATCTCTATCATAAGTAATTATGATTAAATATCAATAAAATTGTTTTGACTTTATTATGTTGTATTGCTGATGAGAGATTCTTGCTATTTTTACCTCCACAAAATATGCTTTAAAAAAGACCAAGTATTGCATGCACTATATCTCTTCTGTCATCCAAATAGTATACGTATTTACTCATATTTATATCAACTAACTGATACGCGTATTCTGTTATGTGTATCATGATAACTTTTCTATCAATAAGACAATGTGTCTATGTAAGAATTTCTAACCCAATATGTGGAATTTCAACCATTATGCTTAGTATTTCAAATTATGCTCTTTGCTTGAGAAACCAACCGTCGTCTCATTTCACTGAAGAGGTGCATGAAACTCTGAACAGTCATTTTTCTCTATATAAATAATAGAGTTGATTGTTCGATTCTTTACTTCTTCATGCAAACTTGTCTTCGTTTTCATGTTCACAAGATGCCTCTTAGAAGGGAATTAAGGAGGTTGATGGATTGATTTCTCCTTCACCGGTTGGGATTAATCCTAGTAGGACTTCCTCTATTTCTATAATGTCCTCTATGAAGGAAGAGGAGGGAGCGGTCCCTATTAATCCGAGTTGAGCAAATATTTTCCAGAATTCTGTTGGTCCTTCCTTGAATAAACTCGCCATGTCTTACACTGATGTTAACGATCCTTACTCCGTCTATTATCGTGGAGGAATGAGAAGATCGGGCCAGAATAATGGCTACCCATCGAATATTTGCATATTCTGACGTATGTATCTTTCATGCTCTTGCAATATTTGTAAACAATTTAGAAGATTCTGAACCATCTTCTCCTTAAGTATTTGTATTATCCTTTCCTCATTTTTCATCAATAAAGAAATTTTGTTTTACCTTAGTGATACTTTCAAATCGAGATCCATTGAATATATATCTGCTCAGAGGTATTATGGACATGGTAGAATAATTTTATGAAAAAAATTGTCAGATTTATCACTCAAGGAATACTCATGTTGAGAACAAATGATAAATTTTACGTGATGTAATACTATCACAGGAGATATGGACGTGATAGCTCACTAGTTTATTTTACTGGTGAAGAGAAGAAAGATTAGTTCAAGGGCGAACTATTGTCTATTCTTTAGGGGATAATAAATGGAATATGATTCAAAGGTAATATAGACATGAATCATATTACACTTATTGACTGGTGAATAATATGTGAGATTATTCCCAACCCATCTAGGGATCAAGAATATGATATCCTTAAAACAACTGGACTTTAAGAATGGAATATATTTTTTGAGAGAATCATTTAGATGATCTCAACGAGAGTGTTCCGTTGGAACTGAGTATTGTCCTGCTGAAAAACTTTAAGGATCCATTACCCATGTCTTATTCAAAAATGAATATAGGTAATAGTTTGAGAGGTCGTGTAGGCTACGAGTTGCTGGAGATTAAAAAAAATTTGATGTACATCTTATTTTAATATGCTGGAGATGGAAAAGAATATGTCGTCCTTAGACATAATAATTTTTGAGGAATTTGTTGTTGATAGGCATCATTATCAAATCTCCCTTAGATTTAGTGAGTCTGTAGGCTCCGTTGGAGAATACTGTCGCCACCATAAAAGGACATTCCCATTTAGCTTGGAATTTGCCTTTGCTCTTATGGGTTGTGATTATATGTCTCCTTACTGTAAGGACCAATTCAACGACCTGTAATATTCTTTCTTTGATATTTTCATTAAAAGATCTAAAAATGCGTGCTTGGTATAGTTTAATACGCTGTTGAACATGCAGGCACTTTTTATCTAATATTTCTAATTCTTACAGGCGCAATCAATCATTATTCTCTACTATTAGCTCATTAGAAATGGCTATTCTAAGAGAAGGTATATGAATTTTCAGTGGAAGAACTCTTCACATCCGTAGACAAAAGAGAATGGTGTAAAACCAGTTGGAGTTTGAACTGTTATACGATAAGCCCCTAAATACTCTCCGATTTTCTCATTCCAATCGCGTTTGTTGGACGATACAAACTTTTTAAGGAGTTTGATTATATTTTTATTGAAGGCTTCCGCTAAGCTTTTGGCTGCTGGATTATAGGCCGTAGATGCTATATTCTGGATTCGACTCTTGTCACAGAACCGATAAAATGCTTGACTGGTGAATTGTGGCCCAATATCATGTATCATCCTCTGGGGAACACCAAAATGATTGTTAACAAGGTGTTTGATGAAGTTAATTATATTGGACGTCTTAACTTCGATGAGCGGGACTACTTTTGCCCATTTGGAGAAGTAATAAGTTATTGCAAGTATGAATTGATATCCTCTAGAAGAAGATGGGGCTGATCGGACCAATAATTCTCCAAGCTTCAAAAGGCCAGGAAGCAGCTATAGGGTGTAAGAACTCTTTTGATTGTAAATAAAATCAGTATAGTTTTGACACGACTTGCACTTACGAGCGTAATCTACGGCATCTGCCACCATGGTGGGCCAATAAAAACCCATTCTTCTGAGGCGGTCTTATAATTTAGGACCTGGCTGATGTGCTCCATATATGCCATCATGAGCTTCACGGATTGATTATCTAGCTTCATGGTTAGAAAGAAAACGTAGCAACAATCCCCAATTAGAACGTCGATATAATATTTTGGATGAGGCTCCATAGTAGAATCCGAGTGAGCATCTTTTAATAGAAGTGACTTCTTTCAGATTTTCTGGAAGAATCCCATAAGCACTGTTGTCTATAAAAGGGTCTCTCCAATTTTATCCATGGAGGTTGACTTTATAATGAAACTCTGTTCAACGTGTAAGTTATTTTTTGTACCGAACAATTATCGTCATGTTAGCAAAATTAAGTGTCATCTCTTTAGGGGAACAACCAATGATGTTGCTAGGACGGCCAAAGAATCTGCTTCCATATTATGTAACTGAAGCACTTGTTCGATGAAGAATCTTTGAAAGTAAAATTCAGTTTCATTGCTGCTTGGTAATAAGGGAAGAGAAATTTATGCCGAACCTCATACTCTCCCTTGATCTGATTGACTATCATCTTAGAATCTCCGTAGGCTTCAAGATATTCTGTCCAATTCTTTAGCTAATTGTAGACCAATAAGTAGAGCATAATCTGTCATATTATTGGAACATGGTTCACTAAGAGAATATGCTAGACGAATGAGTAGTTTGTCAGAGATACTAGGACTATGTCAACTCCAGCTACTATATTGCCTTTGGGTCATATTCTTGATGGGCCATCAAAGAATAGTTGCAAGGTGTCATCTTCCATGGCTATATTAGACTCTAAGACTTCATCTGGGATGTCACCGCACAGTTTGGAAGTTTTCGGTACAGGATGAGCTGCCAGGAAGTCAGCTAGATATTGACCCTTTACTGCTTTTTGCGGCACATATACCATATCATAAGGTGATAGCAACATTGCCTATGTGGCTAAACGAGAATTTAGTGTGCTTGGCTTAGTTATCAATACCCGGAAAGAATTTACTCTAGATATGACATGAATAGTTTGACCTGACATATAATGTCGTATCTTCTGAATAGCAAACATAAAGGTGAGGCATTCTTTTTCTACCAGATTATATCGATGTTCAGTGCCGACCATCATGCGATTGAGATAATAGATCACCTGTTCATGGCCTTCATTACTCTTCTATGTAAGAGAAGCTCCTAGGGAGTGATACATTGCTCGAACATACAATAAAAAAAGTTTTTCTATTATCAAAGACACCAGAACTGGCAAATTTGTTAAATATCGTTTGATGTCATCGAACACTTATTGACATGCTCCGTTCCAAACAAAGGATACGCCTTTCTTCATTAACTGAGTGAAGGGTCGACATCGTCCTGAGAGATTGGAGATAAATCTTCTAATGTATGCCAGACGGTCTTACTGACCACGAAGTTCTTTGAGATTACGTAGAGACTGCATTTCCAGGATAGCTTTGTTTTTATCGGGGTCAATATGAATACATTTGAAAGTTATAACAAATCCGAGGAACTTGCCATTGGAGACTCCTAGAAAGAATTTAGTTGGATTCATCTTCAATTGGTGGTGGCGCAGTAATTCGAATATAGTCTTCAAATCTTGAAGGTGATCATCTTTAAGACGGCTCTTGACAACAATATCATCCATATAGCATTCTACTATTTTTCGTAAATGCTTCTGAAAAATTATACTCATGGCTCGTTGATATGTTGCACCCGCATTCTTCAAGCTGAAGGGCATGAATGCATAACAGTAAACTCCCAATAGTGTACAAAAAGAAGTATATTTTTCATCATCAGGTAACATCTTAATTTGATTGTATCTAGAAAACCCATCCATGAAGGACATATGTTCAAATCCTCATGTATTATCGATCATGACATCTGTAATGGGAAGGAAAAATTCGTCTTTTGGACAAGCCAAGTTTAGATCTCGATAATCTATGCAAACTCGGACCTTTCCATTTTTCTTCATGACTGGAACGACATTGGCTACCCAGTCGGGATTTTGCTCTTCTCGAACGAAGCTACATTTTATACGTTTTTTGACTTATGCTTCAATTGCATCCATCATATCCCGATGGAATCGTCGTTGCTACTGTTTTACCGATTTAGCATTTGAAAGAATATTGATCTTATATATGGCTATTTGAGGATCTAGGGCAAGCATATCCTCGTAACTCCAAACGAAGACATCGATATACTCCTTTATTAGCTGGAGTAAAGCGTGTTGATCTTCTTCAGGAAGACTCTTGCTAATAAAGATCGAACTTGGAAAAGATTCTTCTCCTATATCAATTTGGACTATTTTATCCTCTGTAGGTGGTTCACGTTGCTCAAACTGAAGCTTCCATTGAGTATCCATTTGTTTTGTCCATGAATTATTTTCGAATGGTTCTAATAGTTCGGTATTTTTATCATATGGGACGGTTGACACCATATTTACATAAAAATCCTGTTTGAATACGTCACCCATGTTTTCATCATAATCCCACAATGATGAGTCAGATAAAAGAGAATGCATCTCTTCTATCGATTTGGAACTTTTAGGACTTGTTGGTGGGGTAACGTATCCCAAACCACGACCAGTCCGTTGGTAGTTTATTTCTGGCTTGCTTTTCGAAAAGCAGTGATGTATAGGAGTCTGTATGCCTTTTCCATAATTTAGTTCCAAACCACATTTTAAGTTGTAGCCCATCTTTTGTATAATATTCTTGGCTGGTTGGCTGTAACGATACGGTTGTATCTTTCTAATATCCTCGTCAGAGTCATTAGTCTGCATGCCTCTTTTGTTTCTACCTTTGCCAAAAATTATCTAACGTTGCTTGTCCTGTCTTACTGGGACTATGAAGTATGCATACTCATATTGTTCATATAATGAACTATATTGAAATAGAGATGCCGCAGGTATGGACAAAGGTTCGTGGAGTTGTAGAGCCTCCAAGAATTTTTATCAAATAATTCTTTATCAATGTAGTACAAATTAGTGTCTTCCTTATTCATAAAATATAAGATTTCTTTATCTTTCATATAGTCAGTAGAATCTTAAGACTTGATAACAGATTGGCAAAATTTATGACCAGGGGTTGACTCACTGATGTTGGTTGCTTGTTACGACGAAGGTCGATAACAAGGGGCTCATAATCTGGTGTAGGATGTTCATGCATCGGAGGTTAATGACAATGGAGGAGATTTATGCAGGTTGATGTCGAGAGGATTATATTTAGAAGGGAATGAAACATTTTTCCAATGAGGAGGATAAGGCTGTTTTACCCCCAGCTTGCGGAGTTGGTCTTTTTCTTTAAAATATCTACCTGTGCACGCAACTTTCGGATAGCTTCGAGAGGATCTTCTATTCGGAGTGGTGCAATTGACTGATAAGATCCTGGTTGAACATGTATTATCACCGGCGGAGGTCCACTCTCAATATTGAGAGAATTAAGTGTTGGCATTACTGACTCTTGGTTTATGACTTCTTCTGGATTTGTATTATCCTGAAGAGGTGTTATTCTAGGAGTAGGCTATGCGGGTATGAATAAAGATACTTTGACAGGTACTGGTGTAGCAGAATATTGAGCTGTCATCATTTGATGCATATTTTGCATCATAGTGTACATGTCTCTAAGTGCGGCCTCTAATGAGTTGAGGCATTGTTCGGTGAATTCTGATGGAGAAGCATCTTGTTTAACACCGACGGCGTAAACGCTAAAATCTTTGTGTACAACAGAGGGATTGGTAGAAAGAGCCATATAGTTGGAGTCTATACTGTCAGTTTCAGAAACGAGAAAATTTCTACCCCGAACATCAGATTATGAGAAATGGGAATTCTTGTGAAGACTGAGCTCCCGTCTTCGAGAACGAGTATTTTGGTATACTCCTTCAAAAGAGTCGACAAGTTGGTCAAATTTTCTTTGGTTAGGTGTTCTTGAAGAACTTTTTCTTGATTGTCTGCTTCCATATAGAAGATGTGAAGCCATGTATGCTGAAGCAAGGAGAGGTTCATCATCATACTCCTGGTTGTCAACTTGTTTTGTATGTCGAGGTTTAGGAGACATAGTGTAGGTCAATGTCAAATACAGGTCATTTTGCTGATGCATAACAATATTCAATTACAACTTTGTGACAATCTGATGCACAACAACATTCAATTACAACTTTGTGATAATCTGATGCACAACAACATTCAATTACAACTTTGTGACAATTGCAATGATGTTCATTAGGAAACATAGTTGCAAGGGCTGAGGGATTTATTTCCTTACAATTTTGTACAATAAGTTTGCGTAAGTCATAAGAAGAAAGAAAATGGAGAAGGAGGGTAGACTCTGCCTCTTTACATGAGATACATTAGACCTCTTATACAATTATTTAGTTTCTTGTGTGCAAAGTGAGGTACTGACTTAATTGGCGTACGATCGATCATCTCTTGTACTCTTGTTATTCACAGAGGAGGGGAAATTGTTCTAAATTTTTTTTACATGTCCACGCGCACAAACAACACGTCGTGAGGACGTTGGTCCTGTTTGGCGCACATTTTGTGGCGCATGAAATATTGGTGCAGTTTGCCTACGTGCATTTATTTTTGTTCGTAGGTCTTAGCCTGGCACACCAATAGCAGGTTCATAACGAGTAGCGCATAACTTACCTTTAATTGAGAGCATGATCATGATGTTATGGGGATGATTTTTCCTGACAAACTTTTTATTAGCACATGTAAAGAGATTGGTTTGGACAGCGGTGTCCATGACTTGCTTGCCCCGTATATGACCATCAATATGTGTAGGCTCAGAAGCTTGGGTTTGGATCACCATTAGATTGATATTGCGTGAGTTGCGCGATTTGTATCCCTTGTTTAGCGCAAGGGATTCAGAAACTTGGGTGTGGATTACCCTTTGCTTGATATTACACGGATTGCGCAAATTGCATCCCTTGTTTAACGCAAGAGAGTTGTCCAACAAATCATGGATCTGAACTTTGTTGACAGAATTGACAAGGGAGTTCTCGTCAATCAAAATATTTTTTTCCTTGTTTGCAGCAACTTCGGGATATGCATGATGAGACTTGGGCATCCACACTTTGTGAGTTTTCCTCGACTTGAGTGCAGATGAGGGGTTAACACTACCCCCCGAATGGAGCATTTCTTTGTATGCTTGTTGGTCAAACTTTACGACCAAGGTCTTCTACATCGAGCCGACTGACGTAGCGTCGAGTTGAGCTATCACCTTCTCGTCAGATAAGAAGTCGTCCCCAGCAGAGTCGCCATCTTGTTTGCGATAAAAAGTTTATATGAAACTTTTGTATTACAAACTATTGAAAATAAAGAAAAGTATAAAAAGATCATAAACAGGAATTTAACTACAGTTGATTATGAAGAAGTATAGCTATGGAGATCATATCTGTGGATGATCAATTTACTCCTAAGACTACTTAACGATGAAGAAATGCAGGGAATGTTGGGAACAGCTTGGAGAGTTGAACAATAAGAAAGCTTTGGCAACAATGGCACGAGAAGCTTCTATTTCTCTCCTCTCTGTTCTTGTATTACTCTCTGTATTTATAGAGTTTGGGAGCAGTTATAAGCGTGTGCACGCACTTTGGACAATTTGTACTATTTTACCATTGTGAGTGCACTTTTGGTGAACTAATACCCCACGTTCTGAATAAGTGGGTGCACAACTCGCTGCCTGCTTGACATGTAGCTTCCTATACGAGGAAAGCATAGGTCATGGGGGACTATTTTTTGTAAACTTTTTACGCAAAGCATGGCATGTAAGACACACACTCATAACTGCTCACTATCAGTTAGAATAGTATGCACACTTTAGAAGTGGTCTAGAGACTAGCGCACTTTTGGAAAGATTGACAATACAAGCGCTTTCTAAAGAAATAGCCGGATAGCGCACTTATGATGAAATTGGCCGTGATGGCACATTTTTTAGAAGTTGGCACAATGACGACTTTTGAAAAAATTGGCACAGCGGCGCACTTTTGAAGAAATTGGCACAACGACGCACTTTTGATAAAATGACACAGCGGTGCACTTTTGATGAAATTGACACACCGACGCACTTTTGAAGAAATCGGCACAATGTCGCACTTTTGATAAAATTGGCACAGCGGTGCACTTTTGATGAAGTTGACACAGCGATGCACTTTTGATGAAGTTGGCACAACGGCTGGGTCGCTAAACGACAAACTTGGTCTGCATGTCGCAGTCCAGCTATAATAATGACTTTTGAATCTTTGATTTTTGTTCCAGCCTGTCAAATTTGTCGTATTTAATGCTCGAAGAAAATCAGACATATAAAATGTACGCATGTCTGCACTGATGAAAGCAGCTTGAAAGTGCGCTACTATTCTGTTCTATGAATAGTGTGCCACCCTTTGAAAAGAAAGAAAGTGCGCCATCCTCTAAATAAAGGAAAAGTGCTACATTCTTCCTTTGTTAAGTTTATTTGTAGAAAACTGCGCCATCTTCATAAGGTGCAATTTTTATGCTTCCACAACTCATACGATCGAAGACATCCGTAGGAATTTCATTCACTAGATCAGATGGTAGTAAACTTAACGCCTCCGGCAGTAACAAACTCAGGAGCCTCATCACTACGGCAGGAGATATAATAGTGCTAGAAGCAGCATCGGGCCGAGTAAAGGCCCTAGACGGACCAGACGTCGTGGCGCAAGGGAGAACAACGGGAGGAGCACGGACACCAACACCAATGGAGGGCTGAATGGTGCTAATCGACTCCTGCATCCCCACCATAGCGGCCTGTAATGTGGTCATCGCCATAACAAACTGATCTATTATATCGGGTTGTGCCATAGTAGAAGACGTCGATGATGGAGGCCTCGAGTATACAGAAATCTGTGACGCCAACGAGCTGGTGCCGTAGACGCGACCGCCCTTCCCTCTCCCATCAGCGGCCTTTAAAAAAATGTCGTTGGTTCGAGCGACAAAGGAAGATGACGTGGTAGCGGGCGAAGACTCAGCGACACTCTCATCCAGTCCATCTTGAGAGGCCCGAGTGGCGCTCTCAGTCTATAGAGACTGGAACGTAGTGTCACTCCCCATTCCCGATATACGTATTTGGGACGTATTATTTATTGCTTGTATGTTTATTAGGTTGCATGGAGACTAGACCTATTCTTTGGTTTAACTTGCTTCATAGTTTAGATGGTTGGGTTAATTTTTGCAAACATTGTTGTTGTTTAGTAATTATCACATAATTATTAATACAATAAATTATTAAAATAAATTAGCCAATAAATTTATTAAAAAAATTAATAAAACAGGGCAAGACATGTTTTATTCTTTCCAATTGCTTACACATGACTTAAAAAACATAAAAAAAAACATGAACTCATAAATATTGCTAAAACTATTTAAACAAAAATATCAATTGTTACAAACAAAATTAAAATAACTTTTTACATGTGTTATGAATTATTTTCAAAAAGTAAAAATAATAGTAATTTTGAGACATACATTTACATCTTTTTTTTGAATTGCTACAAACAAATGGCATACTTTTAAAAATTACATTACATACATTTACATATGTTCTAAATTGATTCTGAATTATAGCAGCAGGGAAGGGGCAACAGATAGAAACCACAAATTCAGTCCCACATTGTCAAGGGAGGAGCAACATAAGACAACACGAGCATAATAATAAATAGCATCATGAGAACAAAATTGTTAATTTTACCTTTCAGGCCAAAAAAAACGACAAAAAAAAAACAAAAAAAACCAAGAACCCAAACAAAAGTTTTGAATAAGATATGAAAAAATAATCCCATACCCATTATAATCCGAAAATTGGTGGCTCAGATAATTTTGTCACCAAACTCCGAAACCATAATCCGCATGGTCTTACACATGTTCTCTAGATCATATCAGTTTGAAACAAATCTAGTATCATTTTCTTTCCATATCTCAAATGTAGAATCAAATTGTATAGACTTTGGACTCTAGACAATTAAATTCCCAAATCTAGGGCCCCTGGCAATTGCCTCATTGCATCCTTTTTGCCTTTTGCTACAATCAAATCTTGGGCCCTTGGCAATCTTCTCATCACATCTATTATATTGGTCTTGACATTTGCTTTCCAAATTTGGAAGAGAGGAGGTGTGGTGGTTGTGGTTGTCACTATGTTGGGCACCAGAGGATGATACAAAGGGATGTACTAGAAGCTCGTCTGCAGTCCATCGTTCTTTAGGATCTGTAGCAAAACACTTACTCAGGAAATCCCTTCCCTCCTCTGACAACTTGAGCTCCTTGGTACACTTGAAAGCTAGGTCTCCAGTAACCATCTCCACCACGGTGCATCCGAGCGACCATATATCCAACGGAGGCTCGTACTCGCCGTGGGTCAGGGTCTCGGGCGAGGCTTAGGCTGGCGTGCACCCGAAACCCTTCTGCCTCTTTCCAGCTTTCTTGGAGAGTCCAAAGTCAGCGATTTTCACGTCTGAGTCGGTCCACACGAGTATGTTCTCAGGCTTGAGATCAGAGTGAACGTATCCTCTCTTGTGGACGTGGGCAAGACCTCGGAGTATCGACTTGGTGTATCTTCGCACAGCATGCTCAGGAAGTCCGCGTGATGACTGAATTAGTTTATGGAGGCTTCCGCGACACGCGTACTCAAGATACATGTTGTATATCGGAGGCGTGTTGCGATTGTTAGCATCCAAAACGAGCTCGTCACCAATACATTGTAGCAGCTCGGGGCAACCACGGAGAGCATCCATTAAAAGCTTCTCTCGCATCAACATTGCTGAGGCAAAGGGTAAGGGTGCCGATTTCACTGCCACGTACTCGAGGGGCCGTCCTCCATCATCTCGGATAACTCCCAAACACACCGTGGCTGAAGATCCCCTCCCAAGAACGGCTACTTTAGCACGGAAAGGTGAGAAAGCCAATATCATTTTCTCCTCCTTCTTCTTTCCTAACTTTCTATTCTTCTTTCAGAGCAAATATTCTTATCGCTGGCTACTACTTATACTAAAGGGAAAGGAAGGGACAATATTATATTTGGAAATACTAGTAACCGTTGTTCAATCCTAACTAGTATTATATTCTTTAGGCATTGGACCATATTTGGAAATAAATACACCATGCGTCAAATATATATATATATATATATATATATATATATATATATATATATATATTTCATTTCAACCGGGTTGATTTTTTTTGTTTTCTCAGTTTAGGTTCATAATTTATTACCAAAAATAGATTTCTTCCTTCTATATTTGAGAGCATTCTTTTCTAACTGTTTCTGATTCCTTTAAATCGATTTTATATAGGAATGGCAATAGTAATAGTAATAGTAATACTAGTAATAGTAATAGTAATACTAGTACTATTATTAGATGGAAGATACAAATTCCGAAATAACATCTATATATTTATCAGGATTTGATTAGGTTGTCGGTTTGTTATTAAAAAAAATGGGTTATTAGTTATAAAAAAATTTGGGATATATTTATATAGGAATGGCAATAGATTTTTTTTCCGCTTTACAATTAGATTTATGATTAGATATTAGTTAGATTTGGGATTAGATTCTTTCTTCTATATGGATACATATCTCTTCTCCTACTCCTATCCGGATATGGATACATTCTGTCTATATATTCATAGTTGTGTGACATTTTATATAATCTATTAATAAATCAATATTGTTGATTTTTTTCATGGTATCAAAGCATTAGGGCTTTTTTAATTCTAGAGACGTTCGAAGTTTCAAATAATCAATATTATTGATTATCTCTAGCCAGTCTCCGTTCCTTCGAAGCGCCGCCATCTCCTTAGCGCCGACTTTGTTCCGTCGACGTCAGAGACACCACCGACTGCTCTCCTCATCGACCTTCTTATTTGGAAGATCTTGAGATTGCATAGTTGATGCCGCATTGTTGAACATTTGGACCTGTCACTCGGGTGGTGATAGGATCAGCATGAACCCATAGCAACGAGAAGGAGGCGAGAAGAATGGACCACACAACCACAATAGACAATAGTCGGTGTTCGGTTCTTACTAACCATAAGACCCTTGAGGAAGAGGTAGAGATGAACAATCACCCAAAACACTACAAAAATACAGAGATCTAGCGACATCCATATTCGTCGCCAATATGACGCTATTTTGGAATAGCAACGACCTAGCTATGGCTTAAAGACAGATTTAGACCGTTGGAAAATCACTTGTCCTAAAAAAAATCATCGCCAAGTTGTCGAATCCTTGACGACAAACTGACGTTTTGGCGACGTTTGTTTTGTTGACGTTTATACGACATCCCAGCGACGGATAATATTTTTGTCATTTTAGCGACGGAAAGAGACATATAAAAAACTTAGAAAACGCCTAGTTGGCAACGGATTTGCAATATTTTTTTCAAATTTTTACCGACGTTATGGCGACATTAATTAGATTTATGATAATGAACAAAAACCTGATACTCAAAATAACTACAGATTAGCGACAATTTTTACTGTCGAAAATAAGTTGGTATGACGTCGCTGATGTAGGTCTTCCGTCACCAACATGGAATGTTTATATAGCGACGGATATTTACGTCGCTGAGTAGTCGCAAATCAGTCGTGCGTAGTCGCAAAATAGTAATAAATTCGTCGCTAATTTGTACTGAAATGGAAACAAATATTCTGAATACAATAATCACATTATATCAGAATCATACCATTCTGTCAATCAGAATCAAAATATCAACCATCCAGCACAACCCGCTGTAGAATTCCTATCCAATCAGAACTTCAACGGCACAAACGCATGCTAGAACCACATATGTGACATAATTCAAGAAAAAAAAGTAATTAACATAATAAAATTAATCACTAATCCATATACATGTCCAAATATAATATTGAAAGAACATAAACAACATTTCCAATAGCCACGAGTACTACAACACAAATAACTATACAATATAAAAAAATTATCGATCTGGCGGTGTTCCCTGGTCACGCATGTTTGCGAATAAAAGTTTATACGAAACTTGTGTATTACAAACTAATGAAAAAGAGAGTACGAAAAAGATCCTAATCAGGAATCGAAGTACAGTTGATTCTGGGGAATTATAGATGTAGAAATCTAATCTACGGACGATCACTTTACTCCTTGGACCACTCGACGACGAAGAAATACAGGGATTGCTGTGAACAACTTTGAGAGTTGAACAATAAGAAATTGTTGGCAACAAAGGCACGAGAAGCTTTTATTTTTCTCATCTCTATTCTTGTATCCCTCTTTGTATTTATAGAGTTTAGGAGCAGTTATAAGAGTGTGCGCGTATTTGGACAGTCTGCACTACTTTATCACGTGAGCACAGTTTTGGTGGACTAATATTCCACATTCTGAATTAGTGGGTGCACAACTCGCTGCTTGCTTGACACGTAGCTTGCTATACGAGAAAATCATAGGTCATAGAGGACAGTTATTTATACACTTTTTAGGAGAAGCATGACATATAAGACACACACTCATAACTGCTCACTGTCAGTTAGAATAGTATGGGCACTTTAGAAGTGGTTTGGAGACTAGCGCACTTTCAAAAAGTTTGGTAATACAAGCGCTCTTTTTAAGAAGTAGCCTGATGGTGCACTTCTGATAAAATTGGCCATGATGGCTTATTTTTTTAGAAGTTGGCACAATTGCGCACTTTTGAAAAATTTGGCACATCGGCCAACTTTTGATAAAATTGGCACAACGACACACTTTTGATACAATTGACATAGCGACGCACTTTTGATAAAATTGTCACAGCCGCACACTTTTGAAAAAATTGGCACAACGACACACTTTTGAGGAAATTGGTACAACGACGCACTTTTGATAAAGTTGGCACAGTGGCTGGGTCGCTAAACGATAACCTAGATTTGCGTGCCGCAGTCCAACTGTAATAATAATTTCTGACTCTTCGGTTTCTGTCCCAGCCTATCAGATTCGTCGTATTTAATGCTCGGGGGAATACATACATGTAAATTGTACGTCTGTCTGCACCGATAAAAGCAGCTTGAATGTACGTCACTTTTTCGTTCTCTGAATAGTGCGCCACCATTTGAAAAGAAAGAAAGTGCACCATCCTCTAAATAGAGAGAAAGTGCGCCATTCTTCTTTTGTTAAGTTTATTTGTAAAAATTTGCACCATCTTCATAAGGCGCACTTTTTATGCTTCTACAAGACCCCCTTTCAAAGGTTTTGAATTTTTTCAAATGAATTAAAAATACTTTGAATTAGAAATATAAAAGTTGTTGAGATATTTGTGCGTTCACTCAAGGTAGAATCCCAACAGTTTTGCTAACGTGGTTATAGGTCTGACAAGAACGTATCTTGTCAATTTATTGTTTTGACTTGTTCCTTGGTTTGACGCGGCCTTTAAGGAAATGCAGGCAACTTTTAAGGAGATGCAGGCTACTTTTTCAAGAATAATTTTTGAGAGCTATGCTACACTTGGCATGTTTTCTCCTAAAAATAGGAGATTTTTTTTTACCAACACTCCCACACTTATCTCCTTCTTACAATGAGACTTGATTGTGGTTATTATTATGCGTGGGTCTAAGAAGGTGACCAAAATAGCATGGCGCCACTGGCTTTGCTGGACACCGAGAAGACGCAAGAGGAGACACTTCCCAAAGATGTTGTTGTTGAGCTCTTTGTGTGAGGGAGCATGGAAGGATATCATAGGCTTCGTCGTTCATGTTGAACTGATGAATTACCCAGAAGATTGTTCGTTGTCTTCCAACCTAGCTTGCTAGAATTACTCTCTTAACATGGCCCCAGTGCTGATTACAGGATTAGGATTAGAATCCCCAACCGAGACTTCTAGTGGTGGCGATTGATGGAGATGGTAGAATAGCTTTCGTTTGACTTATCATGTCCTCCATCGAGTCAGGACAAAAATTGTCACGACCCGCACCCGGAGATTCGGGCACGAGTGCGTGGGTACGTCCAGCCTACGCCGCAGAATCGGCGGTAGTACGCTGTCTAGGTCAAATCCATATTTACTAACTAGCTCATTCACAACAACATAGGCAAGATAATAATGAGAAATGAAACTTAAGATTGCAACTGAAAATAAATGTGACAACAGATTCAAATGTTTTAGTACAGGAATTCAATATTGAAATCGGGGACAAACCCGATAAATAAGATAAGAATAGAATGAAAGATAGCTACTACTAGCTACTCAGCAGCAGGGGTCTCCTGGGTGGGTTCTGGCTCCTCATAGGTATCATCAGTCCCCTCATAGGGACCATAATAAGTAGGGACAAGATCCTCATCATCGCCTAAATCAACAGATCCAGTCAGGAAAGGAGCAAAGTACATAGTGCACAACAAGGTTAAACTAAATATTTTATGACAATTAGATATTGGATATCCTATTGAGAAACAGCATTAACAGAACATTATTATCTCAGAGTTAACTGTAAACAGGAATATGAGAAACAGAAATAAATGAAACAGGAAATGAAACTACAATAGCCAGCAAGAAATATAACATGACCAGAACTATCTGTGTGAACTTGTGTTTGTTTTAGAATACATACTTGGCATGTAGGGGTTTATAAGGCTAATCCGGCCGTCATGAACGGCTATTAAACAAGGGAAATCGAGATCCGGCTGAGGTACAGTCGTGTACCAACAGCTATTAAATATGACAAGGGGAAGGGTAAACTACATGCCTTCTAGGTATTCTCCCACCCGACATGAAAAATAAGACAGGAACTCCATTATTCAAGACATAAAATCCAGTATTTCTAACACTAGGTGTAATCATCAAGGGTACATGTAAGACAGGGAATTAATTATCACAATATATAAAGATTAACTTGAAGTGCAGGTACTTGCTTGTTGTTTGGATCTGATTAATATTGGCTCTCGGGGAAAAATCCAGAGATGAGTCCAAAAGCTGAAATAGACATTACCATCATGCTCATAAGATGTCAAATAGCTAAAAATGCCGGTCCTTGGGTCCAATTTGGAGACAAGGGCAAAAACGGCAGTTTCGGGTCAAAACGGGGTCCGCCGGTGGGCCCGCTTTGCACCGAAAAATGTGTCCGGGTCAAAGGTCTTCAAATTCACCAAACTTAGTGTCAACAGGTCAGAAACGCTGATACAAACCCAATAGAACTTCCAGATTTGGATTCCGATGAGCCAAACACAGAATCGCCCGTCGAGCGGGGCCTGTGGGGCCCACGACACGCGATTTCGTCAACGTTCTCATAATCGAACCAAACTTGACCCACAGGACCAGCGTATCGCTACGAGTCCGATGGCGCAAGTTTCGTCTCGATCTGACGTGTGTGCACGAAGTTAGGGTGAATTGCAGAAAAGGCGGACACGGGGCGATGTCCGCGGATACGCGTTGATTCCGGTGTGCACGCACACCCGAATCAGCTTCCACAAAATCTCACATGTCCGTATCGACGACGCGCACGTATCCGTGAAGACCGCACGCGACCAAGTCGTCCCGTTTGGCGGGCACACTCAGTTTCGGGGTGAAACAGGGTCTGGTTTTTCCTATTTTTGGATCGCGGTGTGCCATCACCACAGGATGCGATGTCCCGAACAGTTTGTCCGGACACTGAGAGGGTCAAACAGGCTTCATAACGCAATTTGCGGAATTGGAAACAGAGCTACGAGGCGAAAGTTACACGTACCTGAAGGGGACTTAAAAATTCAGGGTCGAGTCGTGTCCGACTCGTGTCGGACACGGAAATTGGGAATTAGGGCTAGGGTTAGGGTTCTCGTCGGAATCCGGTCGTGGACGGCGGAGGGCGGCTGCTGGGCGGCCGGCGAGGGCGGGGGACTGTTCGCCGGAGCGAGGCGGAGCTGCTGGCTGTCGGCGGTGGCTCAGGGCGGCCGACAGCGATGGTGGGAGCTGCTCGTGTTGCTGCTGCGGTTGCTGCGGGGAGGAGACGGCGGCCGGTGGCGCGCGGCGAGGGAGGAGGGAGGCGGTGGCGGTGCGGGGCTGGGCACGGCGGGGGTCGACGGTGGCGGTGAGCGACGGAGCGGCGGGTGGCGTTCTGGGGAGGGATGGCCGGAGTCGAGGGGTTTGGGGGCCATTTATAGGGCGGAGGAGAGGGGCGCAGCCCGGGCGGAGCGGAGGACGTGGCGGTCGTGGGGCGAGCGAGGGCGGCCGGTGCGGGGGTGGGCGCGGCGGAGGCGGCGCGCGACGCGGAGGCGAGGGAGAGAGGGGGACCGGGTCGAGGGGGTGCGGGCTAGCGGGTCGGGTTCGGGTGCGCCCGACCCGACCCGTTAGGACGGGTCTGGGCTGAGGCTAACGGGCCGGGCCGCGGCCCAATGGGCCTGGGCGGCCCGCAGAGAAAAAAATAAAAAATAAAATAAAATAAATAATAAATAATAAATAATTAAATAAATAGATAATTAACTAATTAATTAATAAAATAGTTTTCAGGCATTTAAAAATAGGTCTGAGGCCCAGAAAAATCCAGAAAAATTATTCTAAGTCCAATTTTTCATTTTACACCCAAAAATGTTATTTTCATGATATTTTAATATTATTTACTGCCAATTAAAAATCATGTATTAATTAAAAACCTTGATTTTAATTACAAAAAATTCCCAAAAAATTCCAGAAAATTGGGAAAAATCCAAGATTTAATAATTTGAAAATTTAGGGGGTTTACAGAAATGGGTCTGTGCTAATTTAAACAGGCCCAGTCATGTGTAGCATCCTCGCTTGTCCGCAGCACGGATTTCTTTTCCCTGTACTGTGGTTTGCACAAAGAAGCTTATTTCTTCTGTTCCTTAATGCATCGGGAGCAGACGGGACACATAGATGGGGATGGCTCTGTGATAGATCCCCATCATATGAAAATCTGGATGTAATAGATTTTCGTGTGTATAATCATGATTTTTAGAATAAAAATCTAGGTGCGATAGATCTCCATCATATGTGCTTTGAACTGGACCGAGTATTGGACGCATTATGTCTCCTCTGTCATCAAAATAGTGTACATATTTACGTGCAGTTATACCAACTGACTGATACGCTTATTCTGTTATGCGTATCATGACACCTTTTTTGTCAATAAGCCAATGTGTGAATGTGAGAATTTCTAACCCAATATACGAAATTCCAACCGTTATGCTTAGTATTTTAAATTAGGCTCTTTGCTTGAGAAATCAACCGTCGCCTCATTTCACTAAAGTGGTGCGTGAAACTCTGAATCATCATTTTCCTCTATATAAATAATAGAGGTGATTGTTTGATTAATCACTTCTTCATGCAAACCTGTCTTCGTTCTAATGGCTTCACAAGATGCCTCTGAGAAGGAAATTAAGGAGGTTGATGGATTGATTGCTCCTTCACCGGTTGGGATTAATCCTAGTAGGACTTTCACTATTTCTATAATGTCCTCTACGAAGGAAGAGGAGGGAGCAGTCCGAGTAGATCAAATATTTTCCAAAATTTTGTTGGTCCTTCCTCGAATAAACTCACCTTATTTCGGACTAATGTTAATGATCCTCTTACTCCGTCTATTATCATGGAGTAACGAGAAGATCATGCCAGAATAATGACTTCCCATCGAACATTTGCATATTTTTACGTATGTATCTATCATGCTCTTGTAATATTTGTAAATAATTTGGAAGATTCTGACCCATCTTCTCCTTAAGTATTTGTATTTTTCTTTCCTTATTTTTATCAATAAAGAAATTTTGTTTTTCCTTAGTGATACTTTCAAAACGAGATCCATTGAATATATATCTGCTCAGAGATATATGGACATGGTAGAATAATTCTGTGGGAGAATTTGGTAGATTTATCACTCAAGGCATACTCATGTTGAGTACAAATAATAAATTTTACGGGATGTAATACTATCGGAGGTGATATGAACTTGATAGCTCACTAGTTTATTCTACTGGGGAAGAGAAGAAAATATTAGTTCAAGGGCGAACTATTGTCTTCTCTTTAGGGGATAATAAATGAAATATGATTCAGAGGTAATATAGACATGAATCACATTACACTTATTGACTGGTGAATAAACATGTGAGAGTATTCCCAACCAAACTAGGGATCAAGAATATGATATCCTTAAAACAACTGGGCTTTAAGAATAAAATATTTTTGTTGGAGAGAATCATTTAGATCATCTCAACGATCTTCTTCCGTTGGATCTGAGTATTGCGCCTGCCTTATTCAAAAATAAATATACTTCTTATTTTAATCTGCTGGAGATGGAAAAGAATATGTCGTGCTTAGACAAAATACTTCTTGAGGAATTTGTCGTTGATAGGCATCATTATCAAATCTCTATTAGGTTTAGTCTGTAGGCTCCGTTGGACAATACTCTCCACTACATAAGGACATTCTCATTTATCTTAGAATTTGCCTTCGCTCTTATGGGTTGTGATTATATGTCTCCTTATTGTAAGGACAAATTCATCAACCTGCAATATTCTTTTCTTGACATTTTGATTAAAAGCTCTGGAAATTCGTGCTTGGTATAGTTTAATACGCTGTTGAATGTGGAGGCCCTTTTCATCTAATATTTCTAATTCTTACAGGCGTAATTGATCATTATTCTCTACCGTTAGCTCATTAGAAATGGCTATTCTAACAGAAGGTAATTGAATTTTGAGTGAAAGAACTCTTCACCTCCGTAGACCAAAGAGAATGGTGTACAACCAATTAAAGTTCAAACTATTGTACGATAAGCCCATAAACACTCTATGAGTTTCTCATTCAAATCACGTTTATTGGATGAGATAAACTTTTTAAGGAGTTTGATTATGATTTTGTTGAAGTCTTTCGCTAAGCGATTGGCTGCTAGATTATAGGCCATAGATGCTACATTCTAGATTTGATTCTTGTCCCAGAACCGATAATACGCTTAACTGGTGAATTGTGGCCTATTATCATATATTATCCCCCGAGGAACACCAAAATGATAGATAATATGGTGTTTGATGAAGTTAATTATGTTGGACGTCTTAACTTCGATGAGCGGGACTGCTTCTGCCCATTTGGAGAAGTAATCGGTTATTGCAAGTATAAATCGATATCCTCTAGAAAAAGATGGGTTGATCAGGCCAATAATATTCATTCCCCAAGCTTCAAAAGGCCAGGAGGAAGCTATAGGGTGTAAGAACTCTGTTGGTTGTAAATAAAATTAGCATTGATTTGACATGACTTGCACTTACGAGCGTAATCTACGGCAACTACCACCATGGTGGGCCAATAATAACCCATTCTTCTGAGGCAGTCTTGTAATTTAGGACCTGGCTGATATGCTCCACAGATGCCATCATGAGCTTCACGGAGTGATTGTGTAGCTTCAGGGTTAGAAAGAACGTAGCAGCAATCCCTCATAAGAATGCCGATATAATATTTTGGATGAGGCGTCATAGTAGAATCAGAGTGAGAATCTTTTAATATAAGTGATTTCTTTCAGATTTTCTGGAAGAATCTATAAAAGGGTCTCTCCAACCTTTATCCATGGATGTTGACTTTATAACATAACTCTGTTCAACGTGCAACTTATTTTTTGTACAAAATAATTCTCATCCTGTTAGCATAATTGAGTGTCGTCTCTTTAGGAAAATGACCAATGATGTTGTTAGGCCGGCCAAAGCATCTGTTTCCATAATAAGGGAAGAAAATTTTATGCCGAACCTCGTACTCTCCCCTGATCTGATTGATTATCATCTTAGAATCTCCGTTGGCTTCAATATATTATATTTCCAATTTTTTAGCTAATTGGAGACTAATGAGTTGAGCATTATAATCTGCACATTATTGGAAAATTGTTCACTGAGAGAATATGTCATTACCACATTTCTAAAGTAGGGGCATTGTTGTCATGTCAAAATCTCTATATATTGTGTTAATAGTTGCATGATATGTAAAATATATTATATTATATTTAATAATGATATGGGTTAGTGGACTAGATTTGATGTGACCATGGGCTTTACATTAGACTAGTCATACTTGAACCCACTAATTAATCCCTATCCACTTTTTTTAAATTAGAATCTAGTTAAACCCCTTACTTAGGATTCAAACCCACTTGTTTGAATAACCCTTCATGACTAACCATAGGGACATTGAGGACCTTATGCATAGAAACCCTAAGCCCTATGTGTGGCCAGCCTATATAGTAAGAGGGAGCCTCCCTCTAGTTCCTCATAGCTCATGAAGGAAACCCTAGAAATAGTTCTTCCCAAAATCCTTTCCTTCCTCAACCAAATTTCAGAATTTTAAACCTCAAATCCCTCTCATTTTCCAAATCTAAGAGGCTTAGAAGCTTAAGTCACAAGGAGCCTTGGAGAAGAAGAAATTTGTATTGGAAATCCATCTCCCAATAGGTAAAAATCTGAAATCTCTCTTTAGAATTCTATTTTTATTATTTGTTTGGCCATTAGGAGCCCACGCATGGTTTAGGAACACCCTCAAGGAGAGAAATTTGTCTCTATTGGTTCCATAGTGTTTTCTTCATGAGTTTTTGTTCATAGTTTGGGATTTTTAGTGTTTATGGTGTATTCTCTCTTTTCTTCAATACAACTAATTAAAATAGTTATAAATAGATATAATTAATATGTATTAGTATGTTTTATGGGTTATTAAGGATTTTGGAATATAGGTTGGGGATGTATCATAGAGTTCTCATGGGTGCACTCGAAGTGCATGATAAATTGACTAGAAGAGGTATTCTTATTATTGTGTGTTGTTCACACAATTTTGTGCATGTATATATATATATATATAAGAGTGTTTATATATAGTATTAGATGTATAAATATATGTATACTGTTTAAGTGTCTATTCTTGGTGTGGAGAGTGTCGTGTTCCATGTGAGCAGAGAGATTTTATTACAGTGGTTGCACAGTCGGGTAGGAAGACCTGTGTGCATGTATCAGAGGTCGAGTTTGAAGTTTAGAGGGGATGGGGACTTAGATGATACTTTGAAGTATCAGTGTGCATAATGCACTGTGCCAGATAGAGTATCAGTTATAGGGATGTTCCAGGAAGACCATATAGTATGTTTTAGCTACCAAATAATGAAAGATACCTGTGATGAAGCTAAATGTAGGAACTGCACTTGACAGTGCAGATTTTACACTGGATAGCTAGTACAAGCTTGTGTGTGGGTTGCAGGCAGGTACTAGAGAAGGCTAAGAAGCTTGGGATATGTGGTTAAGAGATAGATTAGGTTCAGTTGGGAGAAAAGCTTAGTATTGCAACCTGTATCTGCAATAGCAGGTAACAAGTATACTGAGGTACACTATGTGTGCAAATTGAGGTACATGTAGTAGAGTGGGGGACCTTGAGTGTGGATAGGTTGTTACCTATAGTAAGAGTGAAGTCTAGTTTGGTTTGTGCTTAATTTTAGTTGGGATAAGTTGTTGGTATCAGAGGGTGCAGTAAGGCTCGTTGATTACCTTATACTGTAGTCCTTGAGTGGTGCTGGTAACATGGCACAGTAACTTGGGGGCAACAACAGTGTAGAATACTTTGTACTAGAGTGCAGAAATTGTATTACACCTTAGGTGCAATCATGAGTTAGTAATGAAGGTTAGTGAGACCTGGGGCTTGGGTGCAAGATGGATGAGAGCAAATATCAGATTCATGAGGTATTGGACAGTGTGTTGGTTCTTGAGGGCATGCATTTACTTAGAGAATTCATAGGAACAATAAAGAGTATCATAACTGTAGTAGTAGCAGTATAGAAGGCCATGTAGCTGTGTGGGTGTTGCAATATGAAGTGTTGTTGGTACCAAGGTTGAAATTGCAAGTCTTGGGATAGGCCTTGCGGGAAAGAAAACTGATACCTATTATATCAGTTGATCCAAGTGTATTATGGTCTAGGTAGGTAGGATATTAGTTAATTTATATTAAGATAATTGGTTATCAGTAGCACTAGGTTTGAGTCATAGTATGAGATTAAGGTAAGTTTTATGTAGTTGATGTATTACCTTGATACCAATATGAATATGGGTTATAAATACTAGTAGCATCTAGTTTAGTAAATATTAGTAGTATTAGTAAGTATTAACTAATATAGACTAGTAGACATTTGTATAACTTAGAACACCCTAGTAATAGCTAGTATAGATCACCAAACCTAGAATAATAAGGTATTAGCTTAGTATGAACCTAGTATTGACCTAGACAACCTAGTTTGGACCTAGAAATCACAAATTTACCTAGTTAATTTATTTATCATATCAAGAACACTCTTTGACAATTATATTTCATATTTAGGTCTTTATGATTCCATCTTGGATGTCGATCCTCATACATTGCTCAGGAACATAGGCGAGTACATTCTCTGATAGTTTTTATTATTTTGATTATTACTATGATTCTAGTTGTAGTGTATACTTGATTTCGACATAGCTGATATACGGACAAGTATCATAGATACCTGTCATATGGAGTCGTGATTGAAATCCATCGTACTAGCTAGAAATGGAGAAATATTAGCAAGATTATGTTATCATACACCACTTTACATGCATCATAGCTCACCCCACATATCACGTAGGGTGTAGCCTGACCATTTATATGTCTCATAGCCTGTTATATATTATTAGCCTGACTATTACTCGCATCATAGCTAACCAGATGGTTAGCCTGACCTCACATGTATCACAGGCAATCATATATGACAAGTCTGATCTAGTCCCAAGCCGTTCACATAGCAAACTGATATTTCACAACACTTAGTTATATTTTTTATTCTTTTTCCAGTTCACTCATTTTTATTATTTATATATATATGTTCATTGCTAGTTAGCTCTATATGATGATTACATGTCTCTCAAGTATTCCTTATCTTCTAGTATTTTCTTACACTATTTTATTATTTTTATCAATATAATTAAAATTGCTATTAGTGTTTGTGCTTCGCTCCAATCCTGACTGGATAATATTTTCAGAAGATCTCGAGAATTTTTGTCCAACCCACTATGGCCCCGGAGTAGATAGAGAATTCATCCCGAAGATTTCAAAGGAGCCACTCTCCTTAGAGGGGACACCACCCATAGTGGTTTAGACAGCATTTAGTCTAGTTTATCTATGTTTTGGATTGTTCTAAACTATGAGACTTAAGTGTATTATGTTGAGGCTTATTTATGTTGTGTCAGTTAGACTCTAGACTTATTATTGTTATTTCAATTGTGTCTAAACTTATGTCAGAACTTCTGATCACTTTTTTATCTTATCGGGCCATTTATATTCCTATAGCTTTTGTGATTGAGTACCTTATATTTTGATGATCAAATGCATATTCATTGTCCTCCTTATGGAGTTGAGATCATTGACAGGTTATTTTGTTAGTTGTGATTAGTAGTATTTTAGACCTAGACAGCGTTCTACCGTCGATGCTGCGGCATAGGCTGGATGTACCTACGGCTCATGCCCAAATTCTGGGTGCGGATCATGACACATTTTAGTAATAGCCCATGCAGGTCTAGTCGAAGTCTAGTCTTGACTCTAGAAGAGCAAGATTAGGACGAAACTAGTGCAATATCGTAGTAGTGCTTAGACTTGGAGTACTATTACGAGCTTGAGATAGGGTATAGATGAGAGTGATCAATCACAACTAGAAAATTTCTAATTCTATTTTGCTATTCTGAATAACTACTTATTTTAAAATTTTACCGTCCTTCTTTGATGATATCGTATCTTTTTATTTAATTGATTTCTTCATTCGGTTTGTCTTCAGTATGCCACCGAAAACTAGGTTGCTGAGATTAGGACCCACAGCTTCCGAGAGGTCTGTTACCTCTCAACCTGCCACCTAGATAGCTGGAGTTGCTCCTCCTACTTCACCTGTTCGTGTAGGATTTTTCACAGTTTTTGGGGGTCCTCCTACCCCACTTGTCCAGAGGGTTGTCCCGACTGTTATGTAGGATCATCTACCACCGGTTCCATTTCCAGGAGGTGTGTCCGCTGACGGAGCACAAATGTTCACATTGATCCAGGGCATGTGGATGCTCAGAGAAAATTGGCAGAGGCTCAACGAGTTCAGGATGAGGCATAGAGGGTGCAGGCAGAGGCACACCAAGCAGAAACTGAGCTGATGAGGGAGAGCATGGAGAATTCTCATCGGTGGGCTCACCAGGTAGTGAAGAGAGTCGCACAACAGCATCCTACCCAACAGCAGCAACTTCAAAAAAGGCCAGGTACTATAGTAGACTTCAAGAGGATGATGCCTCTAGTGTTCAAGAGCGTTGAGGGGATACTCTACGCCGATGACTGGCTGGAGAACTTAGAGAGGAACTTACACTTGGCTCAGATTCCAGAGAGTCTGCAGATCGATGTTGCTGGCAGCCAGATGTTCGATATCATGCTGACTTGGTATCGTCCGGAGCCGAGACTTACTGCTAGAGGACTTACTTGGGAGGCTTTCAAGGAGTTTTTAATAAGAAGTTCTTTCCCGACGTGGCCTTGAAGACTTGTAGAGTCAGTTCCATGACCTGGTCTAAGGGAACATGTCGATCGACGAGTACGCCGTAGAGTTTTGCCGCTTGAGTCATTTCACACCATCTGTGATTCGGGACCCAGGAGACCAAGCCCGAAAGTTCAGGAATGTGCTGATGAGAGAGATCAAGTCTTGTACTTCTGGACGTCACACTACTACCTTTGAAGGCATTCTAATGGACGCCCAGATAGCTGAGGATGATTTGGACCTCAGGCCCAAGAGAGGACACAACATTTCTAAAGGAGCGAGTGGTAGCGCGGGACCGGCCAAGCGTCCCCACTTTCAGCAGCAACAAAGGCCGTATCAGCACCAGCAACACCAGGCACCAGCGCGAGGACATATCCAGTAGCAGCCGCAGAGGCAGACTCAGCCTGTTGTCCAGTGTGCATACTGTGGAAAGGCGGGACACAATAGTGACATCTGTAGAAAGAGGTTGGGTACATATTTGTCTTGTGGATCGGCAGCACGCTAGTTGATAGATTGTCCGTCTATTCTGGCCCGTCCAGGTCAGGGGGGAGCAGCCACTCAGAGGGAACCTGCTAGAGTACCTACTACACTAGGAGGCCAGCAGAAGGGACTACCACTTTTATCACAATAGTAGAGGTTTGTCCAGCACCAGCAGCAGCAAAGAGGTGCACCCCAGGAATGAGCGTATGCCATGACGGTCGAGGAGGCCGAGCCGACAGGAGACATGATATTAGGTTCAGTTTTTCTCGATTCTATTCCAGCACTTGTATTTTTCGATTCTGGCACTTCTTATAGTTTCGTATCTGTATCTTATGCTCATAAGCATCGTTTAGAGGCAGAACCCTTAGATAGGTCTTGCAAGATCATGATTGGCAGAGGCATTATCTTAGTCAATGATTTTTGCAATGACCGAAGAGTATCATTGGGAGGCCGAGAGTTGAGTGTGTGCTTACTCGTAATGCCACTTCTGGAATACGATATTGTACTCGGAATGGATTGGTTGAGTAGGCACCATGCTACTATTGATCATCGTGGTGGTAGAGTGATAATTCAATTGCCAGGAGAGCCAGAGTTCGAGGTCGCCAGAGGAGCAGCGGAGCAGAGCAGGGGAACTTTTTGTGGACCCATGATGGAGGAAGAGGAGTTGCCACATCCTTTGATAGTGGAGTTTCTGGATGTCTTTCTAGAGGAGTTGTCAGGTTTTCCGCCAGACAGAGATGTTGAGTTATCTATAGACTTAGTGCCAGATATAGAGCCAATATCACAGCACGTCTATAGGGTCAACAATAGCGAACTGGTAGAGTTGAAGAAGCAGGTTGAAGAGTTGCAGGACAAGGGCTTCATCAAATCAAGTTCATCACCGTGGGGAGCTCCAATTTTGTTCGTATCAAAGAAGGATGAGTCGGTATGCATGTGTATCGACTACAGAGCTCTGAACAATCTCACTATCAAGAACAAATACCCATTGCCGAGGGTAGATGATCTCTTCGATCAGTTGAGCGGAGTGATAGTATTCTCAAAGATAGACTTGAGGTCAGGCTACCACCAGGTGAAAGTGAAGTAATAAGACATCCCGAAGATAGGATTTTGGACTCGATATGGCCAGTTTGAGTTCATGGTGATGCCGTTTGGGTTGACTAATACACCGAAAGTATTCATGAACCTGATGTAATGACCTATTCCACTCAAGAGGACTGTCGATTCAAACAGCAAAAGTGCAACGTCCTGACCCGCTTTGCTTCAGCGAGAATACTCGTTTAAGGCAAAAGGATTTCTAGACTTGGCCCTTCAGGAGTTCTGGCTTAGGCTTTCAGAGGCTCTCTCAGAGTCGCTCGACCGAGGTGAATCACCGCTAAGGTGGGTGGCTACGATGAACTTATCTTTGCTTAGCCAGCACACTTAAAATATGGATGTTTCATGCTAGTCCCTAGGTGAATCACCCCCTATATGCTAATAAGAACACAACGCACCTAGCTAAGGGAATAATCCCAACTTTTATTGCTTGTGTTAGAACATGGAAATAAAATATTATTTATAATTAGACCCTTGTATGCTACCTTTGTCTTGTGCAACTAGACCCCTCTATGCCTCGAGTAGAACGATGTACATATGCTCTTCGGAGTGCACTACTTTACTTGCTATACTACATGATCCTAGATTATCTCGCTCGATATGTCCCTTTATGGTTTCACTCATCGGCTTACCGTCGGGCCCGAGCCAACGTAAATGTTTACATTTTTTTATGAATGCAATACTTGCCTGCTAATATGTTAACTTGTACTCTTGCCTCGATTCAATGCTTGTCACATAATTGTATGCCAAATTCAAGTAAATATTATCTTGCCTTGCATTCATCCAAACCACCAAAAGACTACCTAATAGTCATTCCATGCAAGTATGAATATTAAAAGTATATGGGACAGTTAGATCACCAAGGCATTTCCCAAACTGGGGGACTTCATCAAGGACAGTCAAGCAAGGTAACATCATAATGCCTCAGAAGAATTGATACTCATCTTGTACTCAATCTAACGGCTCAGGGAGACTACGCAAAGACAGATCATGTTATGTGATTATCTCATGCTCTTATTGCCTTAGATTGCATCAAGTCAAGTTGAACACTGAACGGGAATAGTATTAAGTAAAATTATAAATCATATCTCGTGGAGCAATGCTCGTTCAGAAAAGAAATAAGAATTATCATTATGAATCTGGATTGACCCAAGACTTGCATATCGCGGACAAGTTGTGCACAAGGATTTATGGTTTTCGCGGTCGGTTGCCAGGGCGCTGGGACCGATTCGATCCTGACGAAAATATTATGTATAGTCGTATATTATGGACGGAGTGTTATATAGCGGAGATCACCACCTGTGTTGTATATCATTTCTGTCTTGAGACTGTAACCCGTCCTTTATGGCTATGACAGCAACTTTGGTCATATAGATAAGTCATCATCGCTAAGCGGCTATCCGTGTGCGATTTATTGCATTGCATCCAATAATTTGAATCAGCTAAACGATATGAATATGAGACACTTTTGAGTAAAAGAAACCTTTGAACGTCCAAAAGCAACACTTTTGGATAATCTGTGTAACTCATGTACCCAAAATATAGTCTCGCTCACAATACCTTGTGTTTGAATATGCTATTGCCCTGGACTTCATTATGTATGCTTATGCTTGAATTAACTTGGTTTGCCTTGGACAGGAAAGGACAAATGGTAAGTTGGTAAGTCTCGCCGTGTTTCTTAAGTCGCACGGCGCACTGCCACACGTGTTAGGTTATTCTTTAGTGCCATAAAACTGATCCTAAGGCAAGACTAGAAAGATAACTAAATAGTTGGTGCACGAAACCTATTGAATGTGTTTGGATTTGTTTAGCGGGCGAGTAGCCTCCCCACCAGTGCATTTATGTACTGATAACCTACCAGATTATTTGTAGGATGCGGGAGAACCTCGTTCGGTGTGGATGCCTCCTTCATGCGTGCTAAGGCGTAAAGTTCACTTTGAAGTCTTGGAGAGTTGCGTCCGAAACTGAAGTACATATACATGACATAATCTTGAAACATCGTCCAAGTGTCATTCCACAAATGTAGCCACTTGGCACACTATTATGGTTTCCGAAAGAGCGGCTTGAGCGACTTATAATCTTGGCCTAGCGTCGCATGTAACACTTATTCAATATCAATAAAGAGTTGCTTTAATTCTATACTTGTGTTATTCAATGCTTTCGCTATTGACGACTCAGTGAACTTGTTACCAATTGGCTATGCGTCTATGATTCCGCTGCACTCGAACAATCTATGCGACTCTGTGTCTTAAACCTCTTACCGCCAGCAATGAACCACGGCCTTGCACGGGCGCGGCTTACGCTCGTACGGCATCACGCCTAGATGGGTCAAAGCGATCGTCCCCTGGGAATGCTGGAGCGGTGATTCTCACCTAGCGGAGATGGCCGATTATACTGCGGGAGATCGGGGAATGACAGATTGGTATCAAAGCAAGGTTATGCACCTTTGGACTTTATTTTAATTTTCTCAGATTCGAAAGCTCGTTCATGGGTTATGTGTACGCTCTCTCTCAATGTCCCGATGGAATGTTCCAAACAATAAGTCTAAAAACTTTTAAAAAGTGCATGTGAATGATATGTTTGCTTGTACAAAATTGTGATGCTAAGGCCTTTGTGCCGACCTGTGCTAGACCCTTTAGGATTAGACCCATGCTAGAACTTGCGCGTTATGTACAAACCTGAAATGCCTATACATGTTTGCCTAGCTGGTTAGTATGCGACATCAAATATTATTCCGAACAGTTTGCTTTGCACACAGCCTTCCAGCTATGTTGTGTAAAGTATCGCACGCTAAGACCCTTTGGGGCAAGCCAAGTTGCAAACAAGATTTTAATATCGTTCAGGAATAAAACAAGTCAGAATTAGAACGGCAACCGATTGAAATATTATTAGATTATCGCTTAGGCGAACATAGAGAATCGTGCTTAAATTTTGAGAAATAGCTCGAATGATATTTCGTATCGGAAGATACAAATCAATTGAGGGTTTAATTGGATGACTCAATTTTGGGTGGTGTATGGATCACTTAGAAATGTCCAAACGGATATATAGGTCTCGTACGATAGTCAGATTAAACGGATTTGAGAATGTCTTGAATAAATGATAAGGCTTATATCGAATTGGGATTCACAAAAATTGGAAATCAATATCATGGTTAAGAAAACTTGTTGGAAACTTGGAGTATCGTTCGAACAATTTCGGATTGAAACAAACCGATTGAACTTGAATACAATATTGCTCGAATAGAAGTTAGCCCGAAAATGAATATTGTGGTTCGAGAAAGAGATAAGCGTTAATGGATTTTGCTTGAAGTTTGGAAGAACGATCTTGAAATCAAGTTCGGAAAGATAATATTCAAAATCAGTCCAAACGAGAACGATTATCCTGCGGGAGCGCCGGCGTGGTGATTTTACGTACGGTGGGGATGATCAAACTCACGGGAACATGCTCGGTGATTATTCCAAACGAACTCGATGAATAAAACGAATCAAAAGATGGAATAGACTTGGGCTTAAATATTTGAAATATAGTTGCTTGGGGAATGATAGAAGTAGACTATGGATTTACCGAACGGTAACTTGAATATGGATAATTTTGCTAAGCAAATTATAATTACTGTATGAATGGACTTAACTTGATAGATTATATATATATATATATATATATATATATATATATATAACTTGGATGGAGTAAAGGGAAAATGATAAGGAAGTCTTGATCATTTTGAAGATAACCATAACGTTTAAACGTTCTTATCTTGTGCAAAGGTAACTCTATGCTCATACATGTGTCACGTTCGGATTAGGACGATTATCCAGCGGAAGGGTTGACGTGGTGATCTCACGTCCAACGAGGGTGATCGAACTTGCGGGAGACCGGAGCGTGATAACTGATGGATCATCTTGACTTTTTGTTTGATACGATAAGACGAATTTAAAATACAAGTGATCGAAAATATTTCGAGGATAAGTTAGCCTAGAACCTGAAATAAATCACACTTGATGGCTTTGTGAACGGATACGTGAATCAGGTTGGATGACTTAGAATTATAATCTAAGGTATAGAATTGAATCTTGGCCTTGTGGTCTAGACTTGGAATGGGTAGGGATTATATCAAAATATGTTTTAGGAGATAGGCTATGCAAACCATTAGGCTTGTCCTGCATCTTAGAAATATTATGGATTTTATTGAACGTATTCGAACCCCCGTGCATACGAATGTGTTATTGAGAGTAAGAAAATTTGTGCTCGATGTTTAGAAATTTGAGTGAGATAAGCTTGGGTAGAATACCCTGTATAAATAAATAATGGTTTGACCCTAGGAATTGGGACGAGCATCGTGCGACAAATTTAAACGAAGACTCGTATGCTTGACCTTGTACCTATGACCTTGTGAGATGACCTAGTAATTAGGCAGACAACCCCGTGGCGAGTGAATGAACCATTATGACCAACTTTATCATATTGCTTGAACAAGCTATAGAACTGTGGTAACAAGACTTAGAGTTAGACTTGGAACGATAATGTGTACTCTGTTTGACCCGAACGGATGAACGCTAGTCGGTTAACCGAATAGATCGTGCTTAACGGTAGTGCAAATACTTGATTGAGTTAGAATAGAAAAATGATATGGAATTGGATTGCCCTATCAGAAGTATCCTCGTGATTCAATAAAACAAGACCCTTGAGATTTTTGCAAGTAGCTTGTCCCATTTCACTATCTCTAAGTTTGGTTGAATGAATATGTTTGAGGGATGCCTTGAACGTGTGCACGGTCCAAGACTAAATGAGATGTAAAACTCGAGTGCTAAGACTTCGCTATCACCGAGTTGGTTGACATGCATATGTTTGAGGGGCACTTCGAATATGTACAAGATCCAGACTCACGGTATATTGATCTCTTATGCTAGTACAAGTGAATATCTACACGAACAAGTATAACGATTTGTATAAGTTTACCTCAGCCCCAAATTATTATTCATGATGGATTGAAGAGTACCCCGCGATAAGCAACATGTCCTACGCTAAGGCGCAAATTAGACTGACTCAGCATATATACGACACGGCGTTAGGATCGAGTAGGAGATTATGTCCGAACGAATTTAGTGGTACCGATTTGCTACACTTGAAATAGATTCGATAATGCGATAGAACGGCCTGCACTCAGGAAGTTTCGAGGATAAGACTTTTTCTGAATGGTGTATAATGTAACGACCTATTCCGCTCAAGCGGACTGCCGATTCAAACGGCAAAAGTGCAATGTCCTGACCCACTTTACTTCTACGAAAATACTCGTTTGAGGCAAAAGGATTTCCAGACTAGGCCCTTCAGGAGTTTCGGCTTAGTCTTTCAGAGGATCGCTCAGAGTATCGCTCGACCGAGGTAAATCATCGCTAAGGTGGGTAGTTACGATGAATTTGTCTTTGCTTAGCCAGCACACTTAAAATATGAATATTTTATGCTAGTCGCTAGGTGAATCACCCTCCTGCATGCTAATAAGAATACAACGAACCTAGCTAAGGGAATAATCCCAAATTATATTGCTTGTGTAAGAACATGGAAATAAAATATTGGTTATAATTGGACCCTTGCATGCTACCTTTGCCTTGTGCAACTACACCACGCTATGCCTCGAGTAGAATAATGTACATATGCTCTTTGGAGTGTACTACTTTACTTGGCACACTGTACGACCCTAGATTATGTTGCTCGGTATGTCCCTTTATGGTTTCACTCCTCGGCTTACCTTCGGGCCCGAGCCAACGTAAATATTTACGTTTTCCTATGAATGCAATGCTTGTCGGCTAATATGTTAACTTGTACTCTTGCCTCGATTCAATGCTTGTCACATAATTGCATGCCATATTCAAGTAAATATTATCTTTCCTTGCATTCATGCAAACCACCGGAAGACTATCTAATAGTCGTTCCGTGCAAGTATGAACATTAAAAGTATCCGGGACCGTTAGGTCGCCAAGGTATTTCCAAACTGGGGGACTGCATCAAGGACAGTCAAGCAAGATAACATCACAACGCCTAAAAGAATTGATACTTGTATTGTACTCAATCTAACGGCTCAAAAGACTATGCAAAGACAGATTATGCTATGTGATTGTCTCATGCTCGTATTGCCTTAGATTGCATCAAGTCAAGTTGAACACTGAACGAGAATCGTGTTAAGTAAAATAATGAATCACAGCTCGTGGAGCAATGCTCAATCCGAAAAAAAAAATTATCATTATGAATCTGGATTGACCCAAGACTTGCATGTCGCGGACAACTTGTGCACAAGGATTTATGGTTTTCGAGGTCGGTTGCCAGGACGCTGGGACCGATTCGATCCAGACGAAAACATTATATATAGTTGTATGTTATGGACGGAGTATTATGTAGCGGGGCTTGCCACCTACGTTGCATATCATTTCTGTCTCAAGACTGTATTCCGTCCTTTATGGCTATGCCAGCGACTTTTATCATATTGATAAGTCATCCTAGCTTAGTGGCAATCCGTGTACGAGAAATTGTATCACATCCAATAATCTGAATCAACTAAACAATATGAATATGAGACACTTGTGAGTAATAGAAACCTTTGAACGTCCAAAAGCAACACTTTCGGATAATTTGTGTAACTCGTGCACCAAAAACATAGTCTCGCTCATAACACCTTGTGTTTGCATATGCTATTGCCCCAGACTTTATTATGTATGATTGTGCTTGAATTAACTTGGTTTGCCTTGGACAGGAAAGGACAAATAGTAAGTTGGTAAGTCTCGTCGTGTTCCTTATTTCGTACGGCGCACTACTACACGAGTTAGGTTATCTTTAGTGCCATAAAACTGATCCTAAGGCAAGACTAGAAAGATAACTAAATAGTTGGTGCATAGAACCTATTGAACATGTTTGAATTTGTTTAGCGGGTGAGTAGCCTCCCTACCAGTGCATTCATGTACTGATAACCCATCAAATTATTTGCAGGATATGGGAGAACCTCGTTCGGTGTGGATGCCTCCTTCGTGTGTGCTAAGGCATGGAGTTTACTCTGAAGACTTGGAGCGTTGCGTCGGGAACTGAAGTACATATACAAGACATAATATTGGAATATCGTCCATGTATTATTCCATAAATGTAGCCACTTGGCACGCTTTTACTGTTTCAGAGAGTGAGGCTTGAGCGACTTGTAATCTCGGCCTAGCGCCGCCTGTAACACTTATTTAATATCAATAAAGAGTTACTTTAATTCTATACTTGTGTTATTCAATGCTTACGCTATTGACGACTCAGTAAACTTGTTATCAATTGGCTACACGTTTATAATTCTATTACACTCGAACAATCTGTGCGACTCTGTGTCTTAGACCTCTTACCGCCAGCAATGAACCATGGCTTTGCACGGGTGCGACTTACGCTCGTGTGGCATCATGGCCAGATGGGTCAAAGCGATCGTCCTGCGAGAGTGCTGGCACGGTGATTCTCGCCTGGCGGGGACGACCGATTATCCTGCGGAAGATCGGGGCGTGACAGATTGGTATCAGAGCCAAGCTATACGCCTTTGGACTTTGTTTCAATTTTCTCAGATTCGAAAGCTCGTTCGTAGGTTATGTGCACGCTCTCTCTCAATGTACCGATAGAATATTCCAAACAATAAGTCTAAATACTTTTAAAAAGTACATATGAATGATATAATTGTTTGTACGAAATTGTGATGCTAAGGCCTTTGTGCTGACCTATACTAGGCCCTTTGGGATTAGACTCGTGCTAGAACTTTGCATTATGTGCAAACCCAAAATGCCTATACATATTTGCCCAGCTGGTTAGTATGCGACATCGAATTTTGTCCCGAATAGTTTGCTTTGCACACAGCCTTCCGGCTAAATTGTATAAAGTATCACGTGCCAAGACCTTTTGGTGCAAGCCAAATTACAAATAAGATTTGGATATCGTTCAGAAATAAGACAAGTCAGACTTAGAATAGCAATCGATAGAAATATTATCAGATTATCGCTTAGGCGAACATAGAGAATTGTGCTTGGATTTTGGAAAATAGCTCGAACGGTATTTCGTGTCGAAAGATACAAATCGATTGAGGGTTTAATTGGATGACTCAATTCTGAGTGGTGTATGGATCATTTAGAAATATCCAAACGGATATATAGGTCTCATGCAATAGTCAGATTGAACGAATTTGAGAATGTCTTGAATAAATGATAAGGCTTATATCGAATTGGAATTCACGAAAATTGAAAATCAATATCTTGGTTAAAGAAACTTGTTGGAAACTTAGAGTATCGTGCAAGCAATTTCAGATTGAAACAAACGAATTAAACTTGAATACAATATAGCTCGAATAGAAGTTAGCCCGGAAATAAATATTGTGGTTCGAAAAAGAGATAAGTGTTAATGGATTTGGCTTGGAGTTTAGAAAAATGATCTTGAAATCATGCTCGAAAAGATAATATTCAATATCTGTCCCGACGAGAAGATTATCCTGCGGGAGCGTCGGCGTGGTGATTTCACATACGACGGGGATGATCGAACTCATGGGAACATGTTTGGTGATTATTCCAAATGAACTCGATGAATAGAACGTATCAAAAGATGGAAAAGACTTGGGCTTGAATATTTGAAACAAAGTTGCTTGCGGAATGATAGAAGTAGATTATGGATTTACCGAATGGTAACTTGAATTTGGATAATTTTGCTAAGCAAATTATAATCACTGCATAAATGGAATTGACTTGATAGATTATATATATATATATATATATATATATATATATATATATATATATATATAACTTGGATGGAGTAAAGGGAAAATGATAAGAAAGACTTGATCACTTCGAAGATAACCATAACTTTCAAACGTTCTTGTCTTATGCGAGCGTAACTCTATGCTCGTACATGCGTCATGCCCGGTTTAGGATGATTATCCAGTCCAACGAGGGTGATCGAACTTGCGAGAGATCGGAGCATGATAACAAATAAATCGTCTTGACTTTTGGTTCAACACGATAAGACAAATTTAAAATACAAGTGATCAAAAATGTTTCGAGGATAAGTTAGCCTAGAACCTGAAATAAATCACACTTGATAGTTTTGTGAACGGATACGTGAATCAGGTTGGACGTCTTGGAATTATAATCTAAGGTTTAGAATTGAATCTTAGCTTGGTGGTCTAGACTTGGAATGGATAGGGATTCTATCAAAATATGTTTTGGGAGATAGACTATGCAAACCATTAGGCTTGTCCTCAATCTTAGAAATATTATGGATTTCACTGAATGGATTCAAACCCCCGTGCAAACGAACATGTTATTGATAGTAGGAAAATTTGTGCTCGATGTTTAGAAATCTGAGTGAGATAAGCTTGGATAAAATATCCTGAATAAATGAACAATGGTTTGACCCTAGGAATTGGGGCAAGCATCGTGCGATAAATTTGCACGATGACTCGTGTGCTTGAACTTGTACTTATGACCTTGTGAGTTGATATAGTAATTAGGCAGACAACCCCGTACCAAGTGAATGAAATATTATGACCAACTTTATTGTATTACTTGAACAAGCTATAGAACTGGGACAACAAGACTTAGAGTTTGATTTAGAACGATAATGTGTGCTCTGTTTGACCCAAACGGATGAACGCTAGTCGATTAATCGAATAGATCATGCTTAACGGTAGTGCAAATACTTGATTGAGTTAGAATAAAAAAATAATATGGAATTGGATTGACCCTATCGAAAGTATCCTCATGATTTAATAAAATAAGACCTTTGAGATTTTTGCAAGTAGCTTGTCCGATCTCACTATCTCTAAGTTTGGTTGAATGCATATGTTTAAGGGATGCCTTGAATGTGTGCACGGTCCAGGACTAAATGAGATATGAAACTCGATTGCTACGACTTTGTTATCACCGAGTTGGTTGACATGCATATGTTTGAGGGGCACTTCGAATATGTGCATGATCCAAACTCGCGCTATGCTGATCTCTTATGCTAGTGTAAGTGAATATCTACACAAACAAGTATAACGATTTATATAAGTTTGCCTCAGCCCCAAATTATTATTGAGGATGGATTGAAGCGTACCCTATGTTAAGCAACGTTTCCTACACTAAGGCGCAAATTAGACTGACTGAGCATACACGCGACACGTCGTAAGGATCGAATAGGAGATAGTGTACGAACGAATTTAGTGGTACCGATTTGCTACGCTTAGATTAAATAATGTGATAGAACGGTCTGCGCTCAGGAAGTCTCGAGGACGAGACTTTTTTGAGTGGTGTATAATATAATGACCCGTTTTGCTCAAGCGGACTGCCGATTCAAACGGCAAAAGTGTACGTCCTGACCTACTTTGCTTTAGCAAGAATACTCGTTTGAGGCAAAGAGATTTCCAGACTTGGCCCTTCAGGAGTTTCGGCTTAGGCTTTTGGAGGCTCGCTCAGAGTATTGCTTGACCGAGACAAATCATCGCTAAGGTGGGTGGCTACGGTGAACTTGTCTTTGCATAGCCATCACACTTAAAATATGGATGTTTTATACTAGTCGCTAGGTGAATCACCCACCTGCATGCTAATAAGAATACAATGCACCTAGCTAAGAGAATAATCCAAACTTGTATTTCTTGTGTCAGAACATGAAAATAAAATATTGCTTATAAATGGACCCATGCATGCTACCTTCATGCATGCTACCTTTGCCTTGTGCAACTAGACCCAACTATGCCTCGAGTAGAACGATGTACATATGCTCTTCGGAGTGCACTGCTTTACTTGATACACTGCACGACCCTAGATTATGCCGCTCGGTATATCCCTTTATGGTTTCACTCCTCGGCTTACCTTCGGGCCCGAGCCAACATAAATGTTTAAGTTTTCTTATGAATGCAATGCTTGCCTTCTAATATTTTAACTTTTACTTTGCCTCGATTCAATGCTTGTCACATAATTGCATGCCAAATTCAAGTAAATATTATCTTTCCTTGCATTCATCCAAACCACTGGAAGACTATCTAATAGTCGTTCCGTACAAGTACGAACATTTAATGTATCTGGGATCGTTAGATCGCCAAGGCATTTTATAAACTGGGGGACTGCATCAAGGACAGTCAAGCAAGATAACATCGCAACGCCTTAGAAGAATTGATACTCGTCTTGTACTCAATCTAACGGCTCAGGAGACTATGCAAAGACAGATCATGCTATGTGATTGTCTCATGCTCGTATTGCCTTAGATTACATCAAGTCAAGTTGAACACTGAACGAGAATCGTGTCAAGTAAAATAATGAATCACAGCTCGTGGAGCAATGCTCGTTCAGAAAAGAAATAAGAATTTTCATTGTGAATCTGGATTCTCGCCTTGCATGTCGAGGACAACTTGTGCACAAGGATTTATGGTTTTCGCGGTCGGTTGCCAGGACGCTAGGACCGACTCGATCCAGATGAAAACATTACGTATAGTCGTATGTTATAGACAGAGTGTTATCTAGCGGGGCTTGCCACATGCGTTGCATATCATTTCTGTCTCAAGACTATAATCCATCCTTTATGGCTATGCCAACGACTTTTGTCATATAGATAAGTCATCCTCGCTTAGCGGCTATCCGCGTACGAGTTATTGCATCGTATCCAATAATCTGAATCAGCTAAACGATATGAATATGACACACTTGTGAGTAATATAAACCTTTAAATGTCCAAAAGCAATACTTTTGGATAATCTGTGTAACTCGTGCACCCGAAATATAGTCTCGCTCACAACACCTTGTGTTTGCATATGCTATTGCCCTGGACTTCATTATTTATGTTTGTGCATGAATTAACTTGGTTTGCCTTGGACAGGGAAGGACAAATGGTAAGTTGGTAAGTCTCATCGTATTCCTTATATCGTACGGCGCATTGCCATACGAGTTAGGTTATTCTTCAGTGCCATAAAACTGATCCTGAGGCAAGACTAGAAAGATAACTAAATAGTTGGTGCACGGAGCCTATTGAACGTGTTTGGATTTATTTAGCTGGCAAGTAGCCTCCCCACCAGTGCATTTATGTACTGATAAACCACCAGATTGTTTACAGGATATGGGAGAATCTTATTCGGTACGGATGACTCCTTCATGCGTGCTAAGGCGTAGAGTTCACTGTGAAGCCTTGGAGCATTGTGTCCAAAATTGAAGTACATATACAAGACATAATATTGGAACATCTCCCATGTATCATTCCACAAATGTAACCACTTGGCACGCTTATACTGTTTCAGAGAGAGGGAGAGGCTTGAGCGGCTTGTAATCTCGGCCTAGCGCCGCCTGTAACACTTATTCAATATCAATAAAGAGTTGCTTTAATTCAATACTTGTGTTATTCAATGCTTCCGCTATTGACGACTCAGTGAACTTGTTACCAATCGCCTATGCGTTTATAATTCCGCTGCACTCGGACAATCTGTGCGACTCTGTGGCTTAGACCTCTAACATCCAGCAATGAACTACGAAATTCCACGGGCGCAGCTTAGCTCATACGGCATCACGCCCAGATGGGTCAAAGCGATCGTCCTACTGGAGCGTTGGCGCGGTGATTCTCGCCTAGCGGGAAAGGCCGATTATCCTACGGGAGATCGTGGCGTGACACCTGATGAACAAGGTTTTCCCCCAGTACCATGACAAGTTCTTGGTGGTGTTTATCGATGACATTCTTGTGTATTCGAAGACCTCGGCGGAGCATGAGGAGCACCTAAGGATGGTTTTGGAGACTCTGAGGAAAGAGGAGCTTTACAGGAAGCTTTCGAAGTGCGAGTTCTTTCTTAAAAGGTTGAATTCCTTGGGCATGTGGTAACGGATGACGGGATCTTAGTTAATCCAAAGAAGGTCATGGTAGTGGAGTCGTGGGCTACTCCCAGTTCAGTAGCTGAGATAAAGATTTTTCTCGGAATAGCAGATTACTACAGGAGATTTGTACAAGACTTCTCCAGGATTGTAGAGCCGATGACTAGGCTGACTAGGAAGGACGTGAACTTTGTATGGACGGAGGATCGTCAGGACGCTTTTGAGGAGCTGAAGAAGAGTTTGACGACAGCTCCAGTATTGACGTTTCCATCGGGGACAGGTGGATTCACTATCTACAGTGATACTTCAGGTAAGGGTTTGGGTTACGTTCTTCAGCAGCACAGGAAGGTGATTGCCTATGCTTCTAGGCAATTATGTCCTCATGAGAAGAACTACCCACCCATGATTTGGAGTTGGTAGCGATTATCTTTTCTCTAAAGCTATGGAAACACTATCTGTACAGAAGCGTATGGAGATTTTTATTGACCACAAAAGGTTGAAGTACGTATTTATGCAGAAAGAGCTGAACATGAGGCAGAGGAGGTGGTTGGATTTAATGAAGGACTTCGATATTTTATTACTGTACCACCCAAGAAAGGCCAACGTAGTAGCCGTGAATTGAGTAGGTATCCAATGGCTATGTACTTGACGATAGACAGACACTTGTTGGTCGATCTTGAGAGCTTGAGAATGAGGTGCTAGTTCCTAGTATCGAGATTCAGATTTGGAGATTGCAGATATAGTCCGACCTGATGGACAAAATTAGAGCTATCCAGTATGCGGATAAGGCTCTGAAGAGTATCAGGGCACAGGTTCAGACAGGATTATCAGAGGACTTCATTATTGCTGATGATGGATGTTTGATAATAAACAAAAGAAATAAAACTAGGTTTATACGAAACCCTTTCTTTGGTTTACAAACAAGAAGTACAATTAATCCTATACGAGGATGTTAAGTACAAAAATTTAATATGGGAAAATATTGCTATAGGAGTCTGATCTGCGATCGATCACTTTGTCACTTGGACCATACGATGACGAAGAAGTGCTGTAGAAGAAGAAAAAGCTTCAAACATCGCAAGAGGGATTGGATGCTCGATGCCAAAGTCGTCAATCACTACTCTCTGTCTGTGCTCTGGACTCTTCTCTCTCAAAAATTAATTTCCGACCACTTGGTTTTTCTCCCCCTTGACCTCCGTGACCGGAGGTCTCTATTTATAGAGTTCAGCTACAGTCGGCGTAGAAGTCGAACAGGAGAACTGCACCTTTTATGCGACGGTTACCATAACTGCTACCCACGTATGAATGATCTTCTGAATAGGTGTGTGACGCGTGTCCCATTACGAGGTAACGCATATAACTGCTGCGAAGATCACAACATGTAAGACACGTATATAACTGCCCCTCGCGTAGAGATGGTTGGCATAAAAGCCAAATAACTGTCTCGTTGGCGTAAAAGCCAAATAGCTGTTCTGTTGGCATAGAAGCCAAGTAGCTGTCATGTTGGCGTAGAAGCCAAATAGGCGTAGAAGCCTGATGCTGCATGGATAGGTAGCCAGCGTAAAGATAGCTGGTAATCCTTCCTTGACTGAGGTCTTGAGCATATTCTGGGCCAAATAGCCTTATCATGCAGTATTGCAAATATAGCCTGAGTTGGCGTATTCCGAGAAGATAGCATACGGCGTACTCCTATAGTTAAAAATAGCCAGGTCGGCATATTTTTAGGAGATAGCGTACAGCATACTCCTATAGCTGAAAATAGCCTGATGGCGTAATATACAGGGGTGGTGATGTGGACATATTAGCCATAATTATGGCTCACCCAGTCATTCAAAGTACAACCAAATTTCGTGCATCAAATGCAGAGATCTACCCCCATCACGCCATTAACTACAGAGACGTGCCTCGAGTTCTGTACGAAGAGCAGCTTTTGACGTGGCGGTTCATTTTGTCTCCTGCTAAGCGTAAAAGTTTATGTCTGCCTGTGTAAAACTAGGCAGCGTATTCATTGAATGCGTAAATGACGTCTTATATCAAGGGTTATGTCACTAGACGACAGTCTAGGACTCTGTGCCGAATCATCATTACAGCCGTCCTCTCGATCGTTGTGCAGTACTCTTTGTCAGGAGTCAGGTTCACTGTATGATCTGACAGGTTCATTCGAGGGATACGAAGAGTTCCTCGTACAACTTTCCGCTGCATTAAAAGTAGATAGGTTTTACGCCGAAGTGGCGATGTAACAACCTTTTTACGCTGAATTAGTCTGGAAATACTGCATTTATGCGGGTTATTCTGGAGCTATATTTTACGCTGAATAGCATTGAAGCTCTGTTGTTCGCCAATGGCTCTGAAGTCATGTCTTACGCCACCCAGTACTGGAGCTCTGTTTACGCGGCTTCCTGCATATTTGAGGGTTTTACGCGTATAATTCCTCAGCATATTTTTCATGCTTCTACAAGACCCCCTTCAAAGTTTTCAAATTCCTCGTAATTTGAAAAACTTTGAATGAAGCATGAAACGGTCAAGTTTGACTCGTTCCGTGAGGCTGATTTCTTGGCAAATATTTAGAAATTTATTGGGATTTGGTGTGATCTCCTCTTCCTATATAAAAGTGACTGAGTTAACTTGTTTTTCCCACACTTCCTTCACCACACAGAGATGGTTGCCGAGCTTCGTCGGGTCGACTTGAGGAAGAAGAAGATCATGTTCTTCCACCATGTAAGGAGCTGTAAAAAGAGGCATCTTCGAGCAAATGTTATCTAAAACGATGGATCATGGAAGGATATCATAGCTTTCTTTGCTCGGGAAAATCAGCAATTTTATATGGCGATTCGTCCAGGAGAGAGGAATGGTCTCATTTGGCCACACAGCTTGCAAGCTGTATTTTTTCCCATCATGACGGTGGGCGAGGGTAGGCAGTCTGGCCCTGTCTTTCAGTATTGAGTTGGGTCTGAACCCTCAACTCAATTTCTAGGGCATGCCTGCCATGGCGTATGGTGGGTGGGCTTGAATAATTTATACAGGCCCAGTTATGTATCCTCCCGCCATTAATCATTTTCTTGTTCATCGGCCGGAGAAGCCGATAAAGTACCGTAGAAAATGGAAAAAGATCTCCACCAATATGATAACCTGGCAGAACAGATTCTTGGCGTGATCTTAAATGAGAAATCCTTTGTAGAAAAAGGATTTTCATCATATATAATCATGAAGATGAAAAACCTTTTGTAGACTGGATTTCCATCATATGTAATCATGATTCAATAAAATTGTCTTCTTTTACGCATCTGATGATTTGCCATATTTGCTGTGAGGAAGTCTGAATATGTGCAGCCTCAGCACGTCTGAATAATTTTACGCCGACTCTTTTCAGCCTCAGCACGTCTGAATATGTGCTGCTTAGCATTTAAGTCGAATATCCGAACTGTTATGCTGTTTTGAACGAGGAGTCGCATAAAAATTTTGAACTATCACTTCTCTGATGTGAAGAATTCTTTTTCAGACTATCATCTTTAAGAATGATTTACCAAAAATCCCTTGAAATAGGGCGAGAAATGGCCGTCAAACAGGCCATACTTGAACTTTTGAGAAAGGATTCTGACTGGACTTTGGACGAACTTCCAATCGACCCAAGAAGAAGAGTCATCTTTAGTGCTGAACTCTGTATATTTTGGGTACTTAAAATATTTTATGGCCAAGAAAGAGCATCTTCTGTGTAAACCCTTGTAATTGGCCGTCTGAGCGTAGAATCGTAGATTTGTAGCCTCTGAGCGTAAAAAGCTTCTGAGCATAGACTTATAGCCTCTGAGCGTAAAACCTTAGATTTATAGTCTATGAGCGTAAAACTGTAGGTTTGTTGCCTCTCGAGCGTAAAAGCTGCTGAGCATAAAAGCATCCGGGCGTAAAACCTTAGATTTATAGTCTCTGAGCGTAAAACCGTCGATTTGTAGCTTCTCGAGCGTAAAAGCTCATTAGCGTAAAATCATAAATCTGCTCTATGCGTAAATTCTGGATCCACTGACTATCCGTCTTCTTCCTTCAAATGATAGGCTGACGTGGACCCAAATCATAACTGAATATTAAATATCAGATTTGGTTAGGAATTCGAGGAGTCATCCGAACTCTATAAATAGTCCAAGGGCTGGAGAGAGAGAACTTTTATCTGTCTTCACAAGACCCTTGCTTTCCAAGAACCCTTCTTCTTTGTCTCTTACTCGAGAACTCAGGATCGCCATGGCCCCTAAACAGTCTTCCACTGCTAAAGGAAAGAAGGTCGCTTCCTCTTCCCGCTCTGCTGCTCAAGCACGAACAACTCCCATTAGGCTGAACGAGCCTCGATCGTAATGCAGTGCTCTGGCGTCGAGCCGTGCTCCGGATATTACAGGTAGAGACTTCGGGGGAGAACCAAAATCCTTCGCACACGTTGTATGTGTACATGCAAGGTCCTCTTTCGTACTGAGAGCCTCTTTTTGGAAGATAATGTACGGAGGGGTTTTATCATTACGCGCACATTCCTAATGTGTCGGCGTAAGAACTCCAAATTTTTGCAGTCTGGCATAAAAACCCATACTGTCGAGATTTGGTGTTTCACTGTAAACTTTCAATTTTACGCCCTGGATATGAATACCGGCGTAAATATTCAAACTTTGTCAATCCAGCGTAAAAGCTCAGATTGTTAACTGCTGCCAACCTTGAATTTTATGCAATGGAAAATAGGTTCCTGCGTAAAACTCAAGTTTTTATAGTCTTAGCGTAAAAGCACAGACTGATAAAAACTGCAAGAGTATAATGTCTAGTATAGAAACTGACTTGTTCTCTTGCGTTTTGTAGTGTGCAGATCACTTCATTGGCTGAAGTGATGGGCTCTGCTGCCGGAATATTGAGCTCGAATTATCTGGAGGATTTGTCGCATGTGACATTTCCTATTTTTGGAGCCAACTACCCTGAAGAGAGGGAAATTCTGATATCGTCCCAAGAAGAGCGCATTCTGCTGAGTATGATCAGTAGGGAGCCCCTGACATACACAGATGGGATGGAGTATAAGAAACCTGGTTTCTTATTTGGGGATGTTATTGACAAGCAATCCTAGACCAAGCCCAAGAAGGAGGATTGGGTGTTTACTGCTGAGGGCACGGTGATGTATCTGCCCAGTATGCCTAGGGATTACCCCATCTCGGCCTTCTTTCATGCCACTCATCCTAGGAAAATGGTGTGGGTGCTGACTCTCGATCTTCACGACCGTCCGAGGAAGATCTCATATAACAAAAAATACTATGGGGGAGCCTATATGAGTCATCCCTCGGGCCCTGTTATGTCCTTCAGGGGATTACTGCCGGGTAGTGTCCCGAGCGAGGATACGTCGCTGATCCAGCCGGTTCAGATGTCGACCTTCTGTAATGACTTTATGGGGCAGGGAGGAATGTACCCTAGGGTCAACCCTCGGACCAACGGATGGCTTAGCCCGGGAAATCTTCGATGGGCCAGTTTAACTGCCTGGGCCCTGAAGCACTTCCAAACAGAGTTAGAGAGTATAGGCTTGTTCGCGGTTGTGAGCGCTACAAGTGTTGGGTTGCCTGTCAACCCAAACCTGTTCCTAGCCTTGATGGAGCGATACAACTCGCTCACCAGTACTTTTGCCACTCCGCTGGGGGAGTTGGGCTTAGCCCTTCATGAGATAGCAGAAATTTCAAGGCTGCCAATGGGGGACACTCCTTATAAGGAATATGTCCCTACAAACAGGGAGTTGAGGGATACAATCCCTCGGGCTATCAGGAGCTGATGTGTCACTATCTTGCCTGCACCATTTTCTACAAGGAGCCTTCTGATTTGGCTCACATCAACAAGTGGGCCACCTATCTTTTCTTCCACCAGGCCAGAAATGTCAATCCAGAAAAGGTGGTAGATAGCCAAGATAGGCCCTTGAACCTCCTAAGCATGCTGAATGCTAACACTGTCGATGACCTTGTTGAAGACGCCGGGGCTTCAGATCATATTTTCGACGAGGAGGTAGTGGGTTATGCTGCAGGCATAAAAGCCTTCAGTTATATGAGGCATTATCGTAAGCCTCTGTCAAAGGAAGCTCAATTGGCTGGCTTCCTCTCCATCTTGCTTCGCCGTTGGGTAGTACCGGGTATCGCGTTTGCAGATCGCATCTATCGCAATACCTTGTAGCTTGTAGTGCGTTTAGTGTTCGGAGCAAGACTGGGCCTGCTTCCTGCTATGGTATGTAGAATACAAGCAGGCCCGAGGGCGCTTACTGATGGGCTGCTAGCTGATGATACGCAGCGTAAAAGCTTTCCCAGGGTGGAATTACCATTCCTGTACTTGATGGGATGGTTAATTCTTCACAATGTCCGGGTGATGTCTCCCGGTTCCGCTAGCAGTTCAAGAAATAATTTCTTGCTGAATTGCAAGAATTCCTCTTGGAACGTGGCGACCGTCATAGATTGCCGACGGGCGTTAAACATAGCCCATAGCTGGAAGATCTTCTGTATCATTCCCCCCATACACATCAATCAACAGGGGAGGAAACTCAAGGATGAAGGTTATTTTAGAACCATTCTTTCTCCTGAAGCCTTCTATTGGTTGGTCTGCATTAGACCTTCCCATTTGCTATACAGAAGTGATGAACATTGCTTCTTGGAGACCTATCTGCCCAGTCGGTTTGCCAGGCAGTTTGGGTATGACCAATTGCATGTGGGAAATGCTATCACCAGCTTCAAGTCCAGAGGTAGACTTATTGATGGAGCCAGAGGGTGGCGGTATTTCATCACGGGTTGCACTGGTGCAACTTTTGCGGTGCCCGCGACTTCTTTTTCCATGGAGCTACTCATGCTTCACTCGTACGCACAGTTCTATACGTCCATCAATACCTTTTATCGCGATTTTGATATGCGTAGAAGTTTTAGGATGCCCTCCCATAGGTCTACTGCCAGGGAGGATGCTCCATATGTTTCCTCGGATGAGAATGAAGACATCGCTGGGGCAGATGAATTCTTGACTACAATACCGAGAGGTGTACTAGTTCCGACTGCAGAGCCTCTCGTTATCTCCCATAAAAGGAAGGCTTCTGCTCCGAAAGAACCTTCTCTCCGCAAGAAGAAGGTCGCCAGAGGTCCGAAAAGGGCTTCTACCAGGGAGGCTCTTAGAAGTGAGCCTATTGTTTCCCCTACTGGGGATGATTCTTTGATTAGAGGTCCTTTGCCTATTAGAGAGGGAACCTCCTCAGTTCCGTCCGACAGTGCCGGAGATTCTTTGCTCGAGATCGCTGTTGCTACTACTGCTTCAGGTAGTGCTACAAGATCGCCTCCGAGGTCGAGCAAAATAAGATTGTATATACCTTTATCCAGACCAATAATGGGGGTAACCCCTGCTGCGTCTGTAAGTATATCTAGCGAGATTCCACCCGATGAGCCTAGAGTGGATCTTGGTGAAGACTTGGAAGAATACCTGCCAGTGTCAGTTGGCGCACCCCCTTCTCCAGGTTTGACAGCTCGCTTAGCATCATTAAGAAATAATTTATCTGCCCTGGCTGCAGACGCGACATATATACCATCAGCCATGGGAAAATTTTGTCTTTTATGCCTCCTTTAGGAAAGTTATCATAGATTTGATATTAACTTTCTTTTGTCTTCTTTTTAGGTGAAGACCTCTACGGGGAGGGCGAAATAGACGCAACTTTTGATTCTGTTGCGGCTCCTGCCGATGAAACGGCGGTGCTCGACCTTGGAGAGGCAACATTTTCAGGTGCTGTCTCACCAGTACCAGTCCCGATATCTTCTGAGGAGGATGAGCCTGTCATCACGACTATGCCTCCTTTGTTGAGTACGCCAACAACTTCGACCGTTGTTGGTGCCTCTACTTTTGTTGTGCCATCTGTTGAAGCGACGACTGGGACGACACCCTCGGCAGTCGTTCCTGGAAGGGGATTCAGCGATATTGCAGCCACTCCCAGCGTCCATTCGAATCTCACCATGCTAGTTGAGCAATTTACTAGCGTTTTCTATATTACTTTGAAAACGCTGATATCGATGGTGCTGGAGAAGAATCTAGGCTTCGAAGCTTTGAAGATGTCCTCCAATCTTATTGTAGCACAGATTAGGAATTTCGGTGACGCTGAAAGGGCTAATACGCTAGAGCAAATAGTTAATAGTTTAGAATAACCCATTAACGAGTATTTGCAATTTTCTCGAGGTGGCATTGATGACCTGATTCAGGATGAATATGAATCCCTGACTGTGTAGTTTGCTGAACAGATAGAACGCTTAAATAAATCCATCCAGACACAACAGCGGGAGATGGATGAAGGGAAGGCCATCTTGGAGGAGGTTATTCCTCTTCAAATAAAGTGCAAGGCCGAACATGCGGGGAATGCAGCGAGGGTTCGCAAACTGGAAGCCAAACTTGCTCAGGCAAAGGAGTGGGCTTCCCAGTCATCGGAAGCTCTAGATGTGGTGAATGGACGACTGGATACAGGCTTGGCACGTGTAGGAGTCACCTGCGCCAGTTTTATCCAGGCTCGGTCTGAACTGTCCCTCCTGAGCAATGACGAGGTACGACTGGAGCAGGCTCGTGCTAATATCTTAAACTCCAGAAATGAGAGGATGACTGCTTTGGCGCGACAAATTCGCGATTTAACTGTTCCTCCCTAATGATGTACTTCTTTGCTTCTTTATGTAATTTGCTCTTCCCGAAGATAATAAAGAAACTTTATCTGACTTTGGTGGACCCATCATTTTTTTCACATAAATGATAGGCTAGGGTGAAAGTGATATTAGAGGTAATATGGACGTGATATACTTTCGGTAAGTTTCAGCTGGATATATCTATTCAGAGATTATATGGACATGATAGAATATGATCCAACTAAATTTGTGTACAAAACACTATCAGAGATATTATGGACGTGATAGGTTTTGAAGTTCCAAATTAGTTAAACATATCTATTCAGAGGTTATATGGACATGATAGAATATGCTCCAACTAGTCTTTGTACGTAGTATCGTCAGAATAAGATCTTCACCATTCTCCGTTTAAGCAAGGGAGGTTAAGCTTAGTACTTCTTTAATAATTTGCCGTTGATAGGAGCCATTAATAAGTCTCCATTAGGCTTGGCTAATCTGTAAGTGCCATTTGAAAATGTCATCTCGATCACATAAGGACCCTCCCATTTGGGCTAGAATTTACCCTTACTCTTGTGAGTAATGATCATTGGCCTCTTTACAGCTAAAACTAGCTCACCAACTTTGAACACTCTTTCCTTCACTTTTTGATTAAAAGCTTTGAAAATGCATGCCTGGTAGAACGCAATGTGTTATTGAGCTTGAAGGCGTTTCTCGTCTAATCCTTCTAGCTCTTGAAGCCGTAGTAGATCATTCTTTTCCTGAGTCAACTCATTAGCCACTGGTATTCTGAGTGATGGAATTTGAAATTCAATAGGGAGAACTACTTCACTCCCGTAAACCAATGAGAATGGGGTACACCCTGTCGGTGTTCGTACCGTTGTGCGGTATTCCCAAAGGCATTCTCCCAGTTTCTCATTCCAATCTCTTTTGTTCGAAGAAATAAACTTCTTCAAGAGTTTAATGATGGTTTTTTGAAGGCTTCTGCCAAACCATTAGTAGCTGGATTATATGCCGTAGAGGCCATATTTTGTATCTGATTCTTATCGCAAAATCGGTGAAATGCTTGGCTGATGAATTGAGGCCCGTTGTCATGGATTATCCTTGGGGGTATCCCAAAGCAATAAATGACATAATGCTTGATAAAGCTGATCATGTTGGATATCTTTACCTCAGCAAGAGGGATCGCCTCTGCCCATTTAGAGAAGTAGTCCGAGATAGCCATTATGAACCGATGTCCTCTACAAGATGATGGGTGAATAGGACCAATGATGTCCATTCTCTATGCTTCAAAAGGCCATGATGCAATGGTCGGATGCAGATGTTCAGAAGGCTGATGTATAAAATCCGTATGAACCTGACAAGCTTTGCATTGTCTTGCATATTTTACTGCATCTGCGATCATAGTAGGCCAGTAGTAGCCCATCCTCCTGATACGATCCTGTAACTTAGGACCGGGTTGATGTGCTCCACATACACCGTTATGAGCTTCTCGGATAACCCGCTTTGCATCATCGTCAGAGAAACATCGTAACAATAGTCCATCATAAGTTCGACGATATAGGCTTTAGGAAGAAGCATCAAAATAGAAGCATAGTGATCGTCTTTTAACCGATACTGCTTCTTTGGGATCTTCTAGTAAGATTCCGTATACCACAAAATCTATAAAGGGACTTCTCCAGTCTCTCTCAGGAGGAACCGTGTTTACAGTATAGCTGCGTTCTATGTGAAAATTATTTTTCACACAGAACAGATCTCTGTTGAGAAGAATCACCGAGTTTTGTCTTCTTATAGGAATAGCTAGATCTACAGCTAGACTGGCCAGGGCATCAGCTTCCAAATTTTGAGATCGAGGCACGTGCTCTAGGAAGAATCCTTTAAAAGACATGGCTATCTCGATCGTCGCTTGGTGATAAGGAATGAGGTCCGGATTATGGACTTCATATATTTCTCTGACCTGATTGACGATCAGCAGAGAATCACCGAAAGCTTCCAGATATTCGACGTCCAATTCTTTAGCGACTTGAAGCCCGATGAGTAGGGCATTATACTCTGCCACATTATTAGAGCAGGGTTCGCTAAGAGAATATGCTCGATAGATGACGAGTTTATCAGGAGTGACCAGGACAATTCCTACTCCTGAAACCACGTTTTCCCTGGGACCAGTCCTGGAGGCACCATCGAAGAATAGCTGCCATGTATCACTTTTCATTGCGGAATTATATTCTGCAACTTTGTCGGGATTCTTCTTCTATAGTCTGGAGGTTTCCGAAATCGGATGAGCAGCTAGGAAATCAGCCAAGGCTTGACCTTTTATGGACTTCTGAGGGACGTACACCATATCATATGGTGTTAATAACATCGCCCAAGTTGCGAGTCGAGAATTGAGAACACTCGGCTTACTCATCAATACCCGAAGAGGATTGATCCTGGAGATGATATGAATAGTTTGGCCTGTGATGTAATGTCACGTCTTCTGAATGGCGAACATTAGGGCCAAGCATTCTCTTTCCACTGGATTATATCGGTGTTTAGCTCCGACCATCATCCTGCTTAAATAGTAGATAGCATGTTCATGATCTTCCTCATTCTTCTGTGCGAGGAGAGCTCCCAAAGAATGATCCATTGCTCGAACATACAACAAAAATGGTCTTCCTATGACAAGAGGCACCAGAACTGGAGGATTAGTGAGGTAGTGTTTGATATCATTAAATGCTTGATGACAGGCTTCGTCCTATACGAAGGACACACCTTTCTTCATAAGGCGAGAAAAAGGTTGACATCTTCCAGAGAGGTTGGATATGAATCTCCTGATATAAGCCAGACGACATTGAAATCTCCTGAGTTCCCTCAGATTATGGGATGGCCGTATTTCTAAGATAGCCTTCACTTTATCATGGTCCAATTGAATGCCTTTGGCGGTAATGACAAATCCCAGGAATTTGCCACTGGATACACCAAGAAAGGACTTTGTAGGATTCATTTTGAGTTGATGTTGGCGCATCAACTCGAACACTGTCTTCAAGTCTTGGATGTGATTATCCTTGAGACAGCTTTTGACAGCAATATCGTCTACGTAACATTCTACTATTTTGTATAAATGCTCATGGAATATGTTACTCATAGCTCGCTGATATGTAGCCCCGACATTCTTCAATCCGAAGGGCATGACTGTGTAGCAATATACCCCCAGAGGTGTCCGGAAGGCAGTATGCTTCTCGTCTTCAGGATGCATCTTGATCTGGTTGTATCCGGAGAATCCGTCCATGAAGGACATGCGATCAAAACCGCATGTATTGTCGATCATGACGCCTGTGATGGAAAGAGGGAACTCATCCTTGGGGCAGGCCGCATTGAGATCTCTGAAGTCGATACAAGTACAAACTTTCCCACTTTTCTTCATGACCGGGACAACGTTGGTGACCCAATCGGGATATTGTTCTTCCCTGATGAAGCCACAGGCTATCAGCTTCTTGATTTTAGCTTCGATGGCATCCATTATATCCGAACAAAACCTGAGTTGATGCTGCATTGCAGGTTTTGAATTGGGCAGTATGTTGAGTTTATGAGTAGCCACTTTTAGATCAAGGCCTGGCATATCCTCATAATTCCACGCAAAGACGTCGATATATTCTTTTATCAGCTGGATTATTTTTTCCCTTTCTTTTTCGGAAAGATTGTTACTGATGAATATCGGCTTTGGTGAAAGTTCATCCCCAACATCAATTTGGATAACTTTATCTTCAGTGGGCAGTTCTCTCTGCTCGAACTGGAGTTCCCATTGTGTATCCATTTGCTTAGCCCAAGAGTCATTCTCAAACGGTTCAGATTCTTGTTCGTCTGCTTCGAGAGAATCTGTCAATACCGTATTTACTATTAATGCTCGTTCGAGATCATCATATGAGACGGGGGATGACGAGCCATCTTGAGAAGAGGAAAAGATATCCTCACCTGACTCAGAAGTTGTGAGGGAGGTGGTATACCCTAACCCAAAATGAGTTCATTGACAGTAGGGATTACCATGCAACGGCATTCGCCTGCCTTTTCCGTAGTTGAGGCCTGGTTCTAACTTCATATAATAACCCATACTTCGCATAATTTTTAAAGCTTACGGGCTATATCTGTGAACTTGCATTTTACCAGCATCTGATTCGTGAGAATCTTCTTGTACAACCGGTCTGTTGTGCATGCAACCGAAGACTATCGGATGCTGATTGCTGCGAGTAGGTGGGATAATAAAGATAGAATCTTTATGTGACCCATATGTCGTGATGATATTAGATGTTGATGCCACTTCCCACACATACGGTCGATAAAAGTCTATAGCTTTCAAGAATTTTTGTGCTATAGGCTCTATATCGTTATGGAGGGATGATTCCTGATTAGGAAATTGAGCGTCAGTATACTGGAAAAGAGGTTCTTTATTATCATCAAAAACCATATTTCCGATTGTATTTACATCAATCGGCTGTTTGTTGCGCCGAAGGTTGATGACCAAGGATGGAGGCTTCTGGTTCAGAGTGATCACTAGGGGATCCTTTTCTCCTCCTGATTTGGTTCTGTCTAAGTGGATAGTCATAGTTACCCTGACTTTAGGATGGGTAGTCCGTCCTTTCACCTGTATTGACAGAGGTTGCTCAACAGACTGTTCTCCTGGCTCCCGGTGGGACTCCTCTTTCGTCTCGCCAGACACCTCCTTCAAGTAGTCTTGGGTGTACAACATGGCGTCGGAGTAGTAGGACTCAACTCCTTTGAACGGGTTGAGATCAGCAAACTCTGTCTTCACTATCCCTTGAGAGTCTACATATTTGAAGCATTGATGTAGAGTCGAAGGAACAATGTTGTGATCGTGGATCCATGGTCTGCCTAACAGAATATTGTAGGATACCTCTGAATCAATGACATAGCATGTAGCCACTGATCTAAGATCTCCTATCTGGATCCTCAGCCGAATCTTCCCCAACAGCTTACATTTTCTGGCGTTGAAGCCCAACATTGTAGTGGTGGTGTAAGCCAGTTCGCTTGTAGGGATCCTCAATGGTCTCAGCAGACTATGAGGGATAATGCTGATCGACGATCCCGGATCTGTGTGAATCCGGTCTACCTCCATGGAGCCGACATACCCGATGTAATAAAGAGGCATGTCATGTCTGTTATGTTTTAATAACATGTCCTCTTGAGTGAAAGTGATGTTAGGGACCACTTTCATCACACTATGGCATTGAGGACATGCCACAAGTTCTTTATCGGGGGACTTGAGCTGAGTCAAGCATACATCCGCCTGCATTAATGCTTCACTTAAGGCTTGATGAGTGTCTTTGGACAGCCTTAGGAGCTCGAAAATGGACAATCTGGCTGGTGTATTAGCCAACTGGGCTAGGATGTCGAAGTTATATGGCTTCTCCAAACCTTTATTTTGAATATTCTTCAATGGTTTATCAAAGAGCACTTCTTTTTGCTTGTCCTTGTCCGCTAAAGTTGGTCTAGAAGGACCTGCCTCTCTAAAGAAAGTGATGTTAGGGACCACTTCCATCACACTATGGCATTGAGGATATGCCACAGGTTTTTTATCGGGGGACTTGAGCTCAGTCAAGCATACATCCGCCTATATTAATGCTTCACTCAAGGCTTGACGAGTGTCTTTGGACAGCCTTAGGAGCTCGAAATTGGACAATCTGGCTGGTGTATTAGCCAACTGGGCTAGGATGTCGAAGTTATATGGCTTCTCCAAACCTTTGTTATGAATATTCTTCAATGGTTTATCAAAGAGCACTTCTTTTTGCTTGCCCTTGTTAGCCAAAGTTGGTCTAGAAGGACCTGCCTCTCTAAACCATTAACTATTTGCTCAAGCGCTCTCTAAAGAAATAGCCGGGATAGCGCACTTCTGATGAAATTGGTCATGATGGCACATTTTTTAGAAGTTGGCAAAACGGCGCACTTTTGAAAAAAATTGCACAGCGGCATACTTTTGAAGAAATTGTCACAACGATGCACTTTTCATAAAATTGACACAGCGGCACACTTTTGATAAAATTAAAACAGCGACGCACTTTTGAAAAAATTGGCACAATATCGCACTTTTGATAAAATTGGCACAACGGTAGACTTTTGATGAAGTTGACACAGCAACGCACTTTTAATAAAGTTGTCACAGCGGCTGGGTCGCTAAACGATAACCTGGTTCTACGTGCCACAGTCCAGTTATAATAATGACTTCTGAGTTTTCGTTTCTGTCCCAGCCTGTCAGATTTGTCGTATTTAATGCTCGAAAAAAATCAGACAAGTAAAATGTACACCTGACTACACTGATGAAAGCAGCTTGAAAGTGCGCCACTTTTCTGTTCTCTAAATAGTGCGCCACCCTTTGAAAAGAAAGAAAGTGTGCCATCCTCTAAATAGAGAGAAAGTGCTCCATTCTTCCTTTGTTAAGTTTATTTGTAGAAAACTGTACCATCTTCATAAGGTGCACTTTTTATGCTTCTACAACTCATACGATAGAAGACATCCGTAGAAATTTCATTCACTTGATCAGATGGTAGTAAACTTAACGCCTTCGGCAGTAATAAACTCAGGAGCCTCATCACTGCGGCAAGAGATAGAATAGGGACAGAAGCAGCAACAGGACGAGTAGAGGCCCTAGACGGACTAGACTTCGTGGCGCAAGGGACAACAACAGGAGGAGCACGGACACTCGAAGAACCAACACCAATGGAGGGTTGAATGGTGCTAATCGACTGCTGCATCCCCACCAAAGCGGCCTATAATGTGGTCATCGCCATAACAAGCTGACCTATCCTATCGGGCTATGTCGTAGTAGAAGACGTCGGCGATGGAGGCCTCGAGTATAAAAAAACCTGCGACGCCAACGAGCTGATGCCGTAGACGCGACCGCCCTTCCCTCTCCCACCAGCGGCCTTTATAAAAAGGTCGTTGGTTCGAGCGACAAAGGAAGATAACGTGGTAGTGGGCGAAGACTCAACGACACTCTCATTCTAGTCCATCCTGAGAGGCCCGAGTGGCGCTCTCAGTATGTTGAGACTGGAACGTAGTGTCATTTTTCGTTCCCGGTATACGTATTTGGGACGTATTATTTATTGCTTGTATGTTTATTAAGTTGCATGGAGACTAGACCTATTCTTTGGTTTTACTTGGTTCATAGTTTAGTTGGTTGGGTTAATTTTTGTAATTGTTGTTGTTGTTTAGTAATTATCGCATAATTATTAATATAATAAATTATTAAAATAAATTAGCCAATATATTTATTAAAAAAATGAATAAAATAGGGTAAGACATATTTTATTCTTTCCAATTGCTTACACATGACTTAAAAAACATAAAAAAAACATGAACTCATAAGTATTGCTAAAATTATTCAAACAAAAATATCAATTGTTACAAACAAAATTAAAATTACTTTTTACATGTGTTATGAATTATTTTCAAAAAGTAAAAATAATAGTAATTATGAGACATACATTTACATTTTTTTTTTAATTGCTACAAACAAATGGCGTACTTTTAAAAATTACATTACATACATTTACATATGTTCTAAATTGATTCTGAATTATAACAGCAGGAAAGGGGCAACAGATAGAAACCACAAATTTCAGTCCAACATCGTAAAGGGAGGAGCAACATAGGACAACACGAGCATAACAATAAAAAGCATCATGTGAACAAAATAGTTAATTTCACCTTTGATGACAAACAAAAAACAAAAAAACCAAGAACCCAAACAAAAGTTTTCAATAAGATATGAAAAAATAATCCCATACCCATTATAATCCGAAAATTGGTGGCTCAGATAATTTTGTCACCAAACTCCGAAACCATAATCCGCATGGTCTTACACATGTTCTCTAGATCATATCAGTTTGAAACAAATGTAGTATCATTTTCTTTGCATATCTCAAATGTAGAATCAAATTGTATAGACTTTGGACTCTATACAATTAAATTCCCAAATCTAGGGCCCCTGGCAATTGCCTCATTGCATCCTTTTTGCCTTTTGCTACAATCAAATCTTGGGCCCTTGGCAATCTTCTCATCACATCTATTATATTGGTCTTGACATTTGCTTTCCAAATTTGGAAGAGAGGAGGTGTGGTGGTTGTGGTTGTCACTATGTTGGGCACCAGAGGATGATACAAAGGGATGTACTAGAAGCTCGTCTGCAGTCCATCGTTCTTTAGGATCTGTAGCAAAACACTTACTCAGGAAATCCCTTCCCTCCTCTGACAACTTGAGCTCCTTGGTACACTTGAAAGCTAGGTCTCCAGTAACCATCTCCACCACGGTGCATACGAGCGACCATATATCCAACGGAGGCTCGTACTCGCCGTGGGTCAGGGTCTCGGGCGAGGCGTAGGCTGGCGTGCACCCGAAACCCTTCTGCCTCTTTCCAGCTTTCTTCGAGAGTCCAAAGTCAGCGATTTTCACGTCTGAGTCTGTCCACACGAGTATGTTCTCAGGCTTGAGATCAGAGTGAACGTATCCTCTCTTGTGGACGTGGGCTAGACCTCGGAGTATCGACTTGGTGTATCTTCGCACAGCATGCTCAGGAAGTCCGCGTGATGACTGAATAAGTTTATGGAGGCTTCCGCGACACGCGTACTCAAGATACATGTTGTATATCGGAGGCGTGTTGCGATTGTTAGCATCCAAAACGAGCTCGTCACCAATACATTGTAGCAGCTCGGGGCAACCATGGAGAGCATCCATTAAAAGCTTCTCTCGCATCAACAATGCTGAGGCGAAGGGTAAGGGTGCCGATTTCACTGCCACGTACTCGAGGGGCCGTCCTCCATCACCTCGGATAACTCCCAAACACACCGTGGCTGAAGATCCCCTCCCAAGAACGGCTACTTTAGCACAGAAAGGTGAGAAAGCCAATCTCATTTTCTCCTCCTTCTTCTTTCCTAACTCTCTCTTCTTCTTTCAGAGCAAATATTCTTATCGCTGGCTACTACTTATACTAAAGGGAAAGGTTCTTTAGGCATTGGACCATATTTGGAAATAAATACACCATGCGTCAAATATTATTTCTTTTTTTTCATTTCAACCGGGTTGAATTTTCTTTTTGCAGTTTAGGTTCATATTTTATTACCAAAAATAGATTTCTTCCTTCTATATTTGAGAAGATTCTTTCCTAACTGTTTCTGATTCCTTTAAATTGATTTTATATAGGAATGGCAATAGTAATAGTAATCTAGTACTATTATTAGATGGAAGATACAAATTCCGGCATGGTTTCTTATTAATAAATTCCATACTATTTGTAAAATTGTATGTATATTAATCACAACATTAATCTATATTAATATTATTTCATTCCAAACTATTTATTGTAGTTGCACTACCTATAGACAATTATATAAACAATAATATCTATTTCAAGTGGATATTATTTCAATTAACTAACGAGAAACAACATATGCAATATAAAATTCTGTCAAAATGTATCAAATACAATTTTATTTTTAGAAGATATTTTATTAGTATTGGCTTTCCAAAATGAAGAACCTGCTACTCCGATCCGAATCATCAAAACTGTCAAACCCAACGATACCGAAACTCATAGGAACAATCCAAAACCGATTCTGATACCGGTATTATAAACCTTGTACTTCGATTATAAAACACAATGAATACCATTTGTAAATATTCCCTGAAAATACCGGCTTAAAGACGGATTTAGACCGTCGGGAAATCACATGTTGCTAAAAAAATTCATCTATTTGGAGTGGATATTATTTCAATTAACTAACTAGAAACAACATATGCTATATAAAATTCTGTCAAAATGTATCAAATACAATTTTATTTTTAGAAGATATTTTATTAGTATTGGCTTTCCAAAATGAAGAACCTGCTACTTCGATCCGAATCATCAAAACTGTGAAACCCAACGATACCGATACTCATAGGAAGCATCCAAAACCGATTCTGATACCGCTAATATGAACCTTGTACTTCGATTACAAAACACAATGAATACCATTTGTAAATATTTCCTGAAAATGTCAAGTAGAATTAAAATACTTGATATAATCTATCATTCGCCTAAAATTTTTGTATTCATCCACTTGGTAGTAGGGGCTGTTATCACTAGATTAATATAAATATAGAAGGTAGATGAACAACTCCTTAATACAATAAATAATATTGTTGATTTATTTTATGGTATCAAAGCATTATGGCTTTTTTAATTCTTGAGACTTCAAAGTTTCAAATAATCAATATTGTTGATTATCTCTAGCAGTCTCCGTTCCTTCGAAGCGCCGCCATCTCCTTAGCGCCGACTTTGTTCCGTCGACGTCAGAGACACCACCGACTTCTCTCCTCATCGACGTTCTTATTTGGAAGATATCGAGATTTCTTAGTTGATCCCGCATTGTTGAACATTTGGACCTGTCACTCGGGTGGTGATAGGATCAACATGAACCCATAGCTACGAGAAGAAGGAGGCGAGAAGAACAGACCACACAACCACAATAGAAAATAGTCGGTGTTCGATTTTGACGACCCATAAGACCCTTGAGGAAGGGGTAGAGATGAACAATCACCCAAAACACTACTAAAATACAGAGATTTACTGACATCCATATCCGTCGCCAATATGTCGCTATTTGGAATAACGACACCTCGCGACGGCTTAAAGACGGATTTAAACTGTTAGAAAATCAGATGTCGCTAAAAAAATTCATCGCCAAGTTGTTGAATCCTTGACGACAAACTGACGTTTTGGCGACGTCGATTTTGTTGACGTTTATACGACATCCCAGCGACGGATAATATTTTCGTCATTTTAGCGACGAAAATAGACATATAAAATACTTAGAAAATACCTAGTTGGCAACGGATTTGCGATATTTTTTTCAAATTTTTAACGACTTTATGGCGACAATAATTAGAATTCTGATAACAAACAAAAACCTAATACTCAATATAACGACAGATTAGCGACGATTTTTAAAGTCGAAAATAAGTCGGTATGACGTCGCTGATGTAGGTCTTCCGTCACCAACATGGAATGTTTATATGGCGACGGATATTTACGTCGCTGAGTAGTCGCAAATCCATCGTGCGTAGTTACAAAATAGTCAAAAATTTGTCGCTAATTTGTACTAAAATAAAAAAAATGTTCTGAATACAATAATCACATCATATCAGAATCATACCATCCTATCAATTAGAATCAAAATATCAACCACCCAGCGCAACTCATTATAGAATTCATGTCCATTCGGAACTTCAGCGGCACAAACGCACGCTAGAACCACATAGGTGACATAATTCAAGAAATTTAAGTAATTAACATAATAAAATTAATCACTAATACATATACAAGTCTAAATATAATAATGAAAGTACATAAACAATATTTCCAATAGCCACGAGTACTACAACACAAATTATATCCAATATAAAAAAATTACCGATCTGGCGGTGTTCCTTGGGCACGCATGTTTCCGAAGAAAAGCTTATACCAAACTTTTGTATTACAAACTAATGACAAGAAAGAAAAGTACAAAAAGATCCTCAATAGGAATCTAAGTACAGTTGATTCTGGAAAAGTATAGATGTGGAGATCTGATCTGCAGATGATCACTTTACTCCTTGGACCACTCGACGGCGAAGAAATACAGGAATTACTGTGAACAACTTGGAGAGTTGAACAATAAGAAATCGTTGGCAACAACGGCACGAGAAGCTTCTATTTCTCTCATCTCTGTTCTTGTATCCATCTTTGTATTTATAGAGTTTATAAGCGATTAAAAAAGTGTGCGCGCACTTTGGACAGTCTGCACTATTTTACCATTGTGCGCGCTATTTTGGTGGATTAACATCCCATATTCTGAATGAGTGGGTGCACAACTCGCTTTCTGCTTGACACGTAGCTTCCTATACGAGGAAAGCATAGGTCGTGGGTGACAGTTATTTATACACTTCTTACGAGAAGCATCACATGTAAGACACACACTCATACCTGCTCACTGTCAGTTAGAATAGCATGCGTACTTTAGAAGTGGTCTGGAGACTACCGCACTTTTAGGAAGTTTGGTAATACAAGTGCTCTCTTAAAGAAGTACCTGTGATCGCGCACTTCTGATAAAATTAGCTGTGATGGCGTATTTTTTAGAAGTTAGCACAACGGCGCAATTATGAAAATTTTGGCACAGCGGCGCACTTTTGATAAAATTAGCACAATTGCACACTTTTGATAAAATTGACAAAGCTACGCACTTTTGATAAAATTGGCACAGCGGCACAATTTTGAAAAAATTGGCACAACGATGCACTTTTGATAAAATTTGCACAACAGTGCACTTTTGATGAAGTTGGCACAGCAGCGCACTTTTGATAAAGTTGGCACAATGGCTGGGTTGTTAAACGAGAACCTAGGTTTGCGTGCTACAGTCCAGCTATAATAATGACTTTTGACTCTTTGATTTTTGTCTCAACCTATCAAATTCGTCGTATTTAATGCTCGGGAGAATACAAACATGTAAATTGTACGCCTGCCTGCACTGATGAAAGTAGCTTGAATGTGCGTCACTTTTCTGTTCTCTGAATAGTGCGCCACCCTTTGAAAAGAAAGAAAGTGTGTCATCCTCTAAAAAGAGAGAAAGTGTGTCATTCTTCTTTTTTTAAGTTTATTTGTAAAAAAATTTGCCATCTTCATAAGGCGCAATTTTTATACTTCTACAAGACCCTATTCAAAGTTTTTGAATTTGTTCAAATTAAGTCAAAATACTTTGAATTAGAAACATAAAAGTTGTTGAGATATTTGTCCGCACACTCAAGGTAGGTAGTCACTTAATACTTTGAATTAGAAACATAAAAGTTGTTGAAATTTTTTCTGTTCTATGAATAGTGTGCCACTCTTTCAAAAGAAAGAAAGTGCGCCATCCTCTAAATAGAGAGAAAGTGCACCATTCTTCCTTTGTTAAGTTTATTTGTAGAAAACTACGTCATCTTTATAATGAGCACTTTTTATGCTTCTAAAAGACCCCCTTCAAAATTTTTGAATTTTTTTAAATGAATTCAAAATACTTTGATTTAGAAACATAAAAGTTGTTGAGATATTTGTGCGCGCACTCAAAGCAGAATCCCAACAGTTTTTCTAACGTGGTAATAGGTCTGACATGAACGTTTCTTGTTAATTTATTATTTTGACTTGTTCATTGGTTTGACACGGTCTTTAAGAAAATGCAGGCAACTTTTAAGCAGATGCAGGCTGCTTTTTCAGGAACAATTTTTGAGAGCTATGCCACACTTGGCATGTTTTCTCCAACAAATAGGAGAAAAAATTTTTACCAACACTCTCGCACTTATCTCCTTCTTGCTATCAGACTTGAGTGTGGTTATTATTAAGTGTGGGTCTAAAAAGGTGACCAAAATAGCATGGCGCCACTGGCTTTGCTGGCCACCGAGAAGACTCAAGAGGAGACACTTCCCAAAGATGTTGTTATTGAGCTCTTTGTTTGATGTAGCATGAAAGGATGTCATAGGCTTCGTCGTTCATGTTGAACTGATGAATTACCCAGAAGATTGTTCATTGTCTTCAAACCTAGATCGCTGTAATTACTCTCTTAACATGGCCCCGGTGCTGAAGGGTTGGGATTAGAATCCCCAACCGATACTTCTAGCGGTGGCACTTAATGGCGATGGCAGAACAGTTTCCGTTTGACTCGTCATGTCCTCCATCGAGTCAGGACAGAAATGGGTCAGTGCTAATTTAAACAGGCCCAGTCCTGTGTAGCATCCTCGCTTGTCCGTAGCACGAATTTTTTTCCCTGTACTGTGGTTTGCACTAAGGAGCTTATTTCTTCTGTGCCTTAATACATCGGGAGCAGACGATACACATAGATGGGGATGGCTCTGTGATCTATCCCCATCATATAAAAATTCGGATGTAATCGATTTTCATATATATAATCATGATTTTTAGAATAAAAATCTAGGTGTGATAGATCTCCATAATATATAATCATGATTAAATATCAATAAAAAATTTTTGACTTTATTATGCTGTATTGCTGATGAGAGATTCTTGCTGTTTTTACCTCCACAAAAATATGGTTTGAAAAAGATCTAGTATTGCATGCACTATGTCTCTTCTGTCATCCAAATAGTGTACGTATTTACGCATAATTTTACCAACTGACTGATACGCATATTCTATTATGCGCATCATGACACCTTTTTTGTCAATAAGCCAAAGTGTGCATGTAAGAATTTCTAACCCAATATGCGGAATTCCAACCGTTATGCTTAGTGTTCGAATTATGCTCTTTGCTTGAGAAACCAACCGACGTCTCATTTCACTAAAGTGGTGCGTGAAACTCTGAAACATTATTTTTCTCTATATAAATAATAGAGTTGATTGTTCAATTCTTCACTTCTTTATACAAACTTGTCTTCATTCTCATGGCTTCACAAGATGCCTCTGAGCAGGGAATTAAGGAGGTTGATGGATTAATTTCTCCTTCACTGGTTGGGATTAATCCTAGTAGGACTTCCACTATTTCTATAATGTCCTCTATGAAGGAAGATGAGGGAGTGGTCCCCATTAATCCGAGTTGAGCAAATATTTTCCAGAATTCTGTTGGTCCTTCCTCGAATAAACTCACCTTATTTCGGACTGATGATAACTTAACGATCCTCTTACTCCGTCTATTTTCGTGGAGGAACGAGAAGATCAAGTCAGAGTAATGGCTACCCATCGAATATTTGCATATTCTGACATATGTATCTTTCATGCTCTTGCAATGTTTGTAAACAATTTGGAAGATTCTGACCCATCTTCTCCTTAAGTATTTATATTGTCCATTCCTCATTTTCCATCAATAAAAAAAATTGTTTTACCTTAGTGATACTTTTAAATCGAAACCCATTGAATATATATATATGATTAGAGGTATTATGGACATGGTAGAATAATTTTGTGGGAGAATTTGGTAGATTTATCACTCAAGGCATACTCATGCTGAGTACAAATGATAAATTTTACGGGATGCAATACTATCAGAGGTGATATGGATGCGATAGCTCAGTAGTTTATTCCACTTGGGATGAGAAGAAAGATTATTTCAAGGGTGAACTATTGTCTTTTCTTTAGGGGATAATAAATAGAATATGATTAAGAGGTAATATAGACATGTGAGATTATTCCCAACCCAACTGGGGATCAAGAATATGATATCCTTAAAACAACTGGGCTTTAAGAATAGAATATTTTTGTTGGAGAGAATCGTTTAGATGATCTCAACGAGAGTGTTCCGTTGGATCTAAGTACTGTCCTGCTGGAAAACTTTGAGGATCCATTACCCATGTCTTATTAAAAAATGAATATAGGTAATAGTTCGAAAGGCCGTGTAGGCTACGAGTTGCTAGGGATTAAAAAAATATATTTGCTGTACATCTAATTTTAATATGCTGGAGATGGAAAAGAATATGTTGTGCTTAGACATAATACTTCTTGATGAATTTATCGTTGATAGGTTTCATTATCAAATCTTTATTAGGTTTAGCGAGTCTGTAGGCTCTGTTGGAAAATATTGTCTCCACCATAGAAGGGCATTCCCATTTAGCTTAGAATTTGCCTTTGCTCTTATGGGTTGTGATTATATGTTTCCTTATTGTAAGGACCAATTCACCGACCTGTAATATTCTTTCCTTAACATTGTGATTAAAAGCTCTGATCTGGAAATACATGCTTGCTATAGTTTAATACGCTATTGAACATGCAGGCACTTTTCATCTAATATTTTTAATTCTTACAGGCATAATCGATCATTATTCTCTACTATTAGCTCATTAGAAATGGCTATTATAAGAGAAGCTATCTGAATTTTCAGCGGAAGAACTCTTCACATCCGTGTACAACCAGTTGGAGTTCGAACTGTTGTACGATATGCCCCTAAACACTCTCTGATTTTCTCATTCCAATCGCGTTTGTTGGACGAGACAAACTTTTTAAGGAGATTGATTTTTGTTTTGTTAAAGGCTTCAGCTAAGCTTTTGGCTGCTGGATTATAGGCCGTAGATGCTATATTCTGGATTCGATTCTTGTTACAGAATCGATAAAATGCTTGACTGGTGAATTGTGGCCCATTGTCATGTATTTCCTTCGGGGAACACCAAAACGATAGTTAATATGGTATTTTATGAAGTTAATTATGTTGGACGTCTTAACTTCGATGAGCGGGACTGCTTCTGCCCATTTGGAGAAGTAATCGGTTATTGCAAGTATAAATTGATATCCTCTAGAAGAAGATGGGACTGATCGGACCAATAATATCCATTCTCCAAGTTTCAAAAGTCCAGGAGGCAGCTGTAGGGTGTAAGAACTCTATTGATTATGAATAAAATCAGTATAGATTTGATATGACTTGCACTTACGAGCGTAATCTACGACATATGCCACCATGGTGGGCCAGTAATAACCTATTCTCTTAAGGTGGTCTTATAATTTAGGACCTGGCTGATGTGCTCCACAGATGCCATCATAAGCGTCATGGAGTGATTATCTAGCTTCAGGGTTAGAAAGACAATGTAGCAGCAATCCCTCATAAGAATGTCGATATAATATTTTGGATGAGGCATCATAGTAGAATCCGAGTGAGCATCTTTTAATAGAAGTGACTTCTTTCGGATTGTCTGGAAGAATCACATAAGCACTATAGTCTATAAAAGGGTCTCTCCAATTTTTATCTATGGAGGTTGACTTTATAACGTAACTCTGTTCAACATGTAAGTTATTTTTTGTACAAAATAATTATCGTCCTGTTAGCAAAATTGAGTGTCGTCTCTTTATGGAAAAGACTAATAATGTAGCTAGGTCGGCCAAAGCATCTGCTTTTATATTCTGTAACCGAGGCACGTGTTCGATGAAGAATCCTTTGAAAGTAAAATCCAGTTCGATTGCTGCTTGGTAATAAGGGAAGAGGAATTCATGCCGAACCTCATACTCTCCCCTGATCTGATTGACTATCAACTTAGAATCTCCATAGGCTTCAAGATATTCTATATCCAATTCTTTAGCTAATTAGCTAATTGGAGACCAATGAGTAGAGCGTTGTAATCTGTCATATTATTGGAACATGGTTCACTGAGAGAATATGCTCAATGAATGAGTAGTTTGTCAGAAGATAGTAGTACTATGCCAACTCCACTATATTGCCTTTGGATCCTATTCTTGATGCGCCATCAAAGAATAGTTGCAAGGTGTCATCTTCCATGGACATATTAGACTCTAAGACTTCGTTTGGGATATCACCGTATAGTTTGGAAGTTTTCGGTACAGGATGAGCTGCCAGGAAGTCAGCTAGCGATTGGCACTTCACTGTTTTTTATGGCACATATACCATGTCATATGGTGATAGCAACATTTCCCATGTGGCTAAACGAGAATTGAGTGTGCTTGGCTTTGTTATCAATACCCGAAGAGGATTTACTCTGGATATGACATGAATGGTTTGATCTAACCCGTAATGTCGTATCTTCTGAATAGCAAACATCAATGCTAGACATTCTTTTTTTACCAGATTGTATAGATGTCCAGCGCCAACCATCATGTGATTAAGATAATTGATCATCTGTTCTTGGCCTTCGTTACTCTTCTGTATAAGAGAAGCTCCTAGGGAGTGATACATTGCTCAACATACAACAAAAAAGATTTTTCTACGATCGGAGATACCAGAACTGGCAGATTTGTTAATTATCATTTGATATCGTTGAATGCTTATTGACATGCTCCGTTCCTTGAAAAGCTCCTTGAAGGTCTCCCAAGTAAGTCCTTGTGCAGTAATTCTTGGCTCCGTGCGATACCACATGAGCGCGATATCGAACATCTGACTGCCAGTGGCTTCTATCTGCAAGTTCTCCAAAATCTGGGTCAATGGCAGGCTCCTCTCTATATCCTCTAGCCAGTCATCAGCGTAGAGTATCCCTTCGGTGCCTTTGAACTCTCGAGGCATCATCCTCTTGAAGTTCACTATAGTGCCTGATCTCTGCTGCTGCTGGCCAGGAAACTGCTGGTATTGTGCTACTCTCTCCAAAGCTTGGAGAGTCACCTGATGAGCATTCTCCATATTTTCTCTCATCAGCTAGGTTTGTGCCTGGTGCGCTTCTGCTTACACCCTCTAAGCCTCAGCTTGAACTAGCTGAGCGTCTGCCGTCACTCTCTGGGCATCTACCATGCCCTGGATCAAGGTAAACATCTGTGTCCAATCAATGGGCAAACCTCCGAAAATCGGAGTCGGGAAAATAAGGTTGTCCGTCACAACTGCGGCAATCCTCTGAACAGGTGGGGGAGGAGGATCCCCGAAAAGTGCAGATACTCCTACATGTATCGGAGATGTAGGAGAAACTACGGATGTCTGTCCATCAGGTGGGGAGGTGGCAGACCCCTCTAGGGCTGATGCTCCCACTCTCATAGATCGTGTCTTCGGCGACAGCCTGAAGACAGATCCAAAAGAATCAATTAAGGCAAAAATATGATATCACCAAGGAAGGACAGTAAAGTTCTAAAGAAGCAACATTCAAGATAAATAGATTGGAATAATCCTAGTTTTGATTGCACAGGTCAATGATGCATCCATGGTTTGATACCTCTATCCCTCTAGGTACCACAGTTCTACTAGAAGCACACTCACTGCTAGCTTTCTTACCTACTGCAATCGCTGATACTAGTTATTCTTATCACTCAAGTGCATATCAAATGCAATACATCATACTAAGTACTGCTCTCTCTAATACAACCCTAGATGGACCCCCAAGTCAATTGCAGTACAATCTCAAACATGCTCAAGCCAACAGATCCTTACACATGCACCTCATCTACTTATATACTAATATATCTCTCCCACTATAAGATTTTTATCCTCAAAATAAATTCCTTAAAATAACTCCTCAAATAATTTTTAAAGTAAAATGCATATACTTTCCTCAAGGTCAATTATTTAAATACTGAAATAAAAACTTAATGACTAAAAAAATCCTTACAGACTTGTCTAGGTTCATTGAATCGAATTCGAATCCTCAAAAATTTTAATAACAATATCTCAACTTCTCAAAATTTCAATTCATTTTCAAGCTTCAAATTATAATTTAAATCCATATCTTGTAGTCCAATAGTCCTAGTATTAATTTTTTTTACTGTCCTCATCGACATGCGTCATCAGATAATACCATAAATTAGTCTGTAAATTCATCTTGGTATGAAATCAAACTCTACAATGAAACCCAAATCCTAATTTAATAACTAAAAAACAATAATCAAATTCAATAGCAATAAGTGAGAATGGACGGAATACAAGGGAATGATTTAAATTGGAAATTATAACAAGATTCTCAGGGGTCATCCCAGAAATCTCTCAAGGAATTGTGATTGAGTATTCGCTCTCGACCTAGTATACTATGTCCTATATCCTATCGCAGGCACGCAGTAGTGTAACAAAGATGTCACACTACCACGACATCGTTCAACTTGCGAAGTCTGACCTGCATGGACCACCACTAAATATGTGTCACGACCCGCACCCAGAATTAGGGCACGAGTACGCGGGTACGTCCAGCCTACGCTGCAGCATCGACGGTAGAACGCTGTCAAGGTCATGATACTATCTAAACGATCTCACACGAGCATCCAATCTCCATAAGGAGGCATGGATGACACAATATAATATGAACACATACTCAATCACATGACTACAGCACGATAAGATATCGAACAAATAAAATTAAATACAACACAAGTCTAAATGTAATAATCTAACTCAACAATATCCATGTCTCATCAAAGTATGCCGGAGACAAATCCGGTACAAATAGTCTACTAAAAGAACTAACTAGAAAACTAGTAATTCCGGCTAGACCTCCCGGAATCACAACTAAACTATCAAGCCCAAGTTGCAGCTACTCACCGTATGGTCCATAAAGTGTTGGACACCGGTCCTCTAAGGCATAGTCTGGAAAAATATTTCCAGTCAGGAAGGAGCAAAGTACAATCTCAAATAATAGTTCCATTTAATTGATAAGGACTATAAAGCAATAAACAGATGATGCTAGGTACTGATAGAAGACAGTGAAATAATATAATGGCAAAATAGAGAGACAGACAATGTAAAGAGACATGCAAAATAGCAATGTAAAACAGTTAGTGCATATATGAAATGAAAAGAACAAGGTACAATATCATATACGGGTGATGTAGTATATGATTTAAAATAGAGAACTGTAATCTATTCTAAGTGTTTGAAATAGTAGCTTCGAAATGTGATCGGCTTGGGAACATGTACAAGAGCTATAGGGCCTGGCTAATCATATGTGAAGAGCATGATTAACACTTACATTGTTCTATAATGTAATAAAAGGTTATGATCACATTTCTTACTAACTACTTCCCCGCCCCTAACTAGTACTGGGGATCCAACCATGACACGTCACGATACATGAGCAAGTCCAATCTATCATGTACGATGTCTAATATACATGTCGTGTACAATGTCAATACGATAATCAATGTAACATCTCATGACTGCAGATCCAAGCTATATACTAGTCCGTGTAGCACAGTGTCAAGGATTCAGATGTAACATTTCTAGATTATTGAACTTATAGAAATTATCAACAATTAGAAATTATCAGAGAATGTACTTGCCTTGGGTCCTTAGCTGGTAAATACTGATGTCCAGCTCCAGAGTATCGCCTGGATGAACCAACAGTCCTATAGATATATCACAATATAATACTTGTATCAGATGCTACACTAACACACAATTAAAAGCATCGAACTCAGGGCCGTGCCAGGTATGGCACTAGTCAACTAGGGTCATCTAGTACATTCACCAATTAAACATATTATTAATAATTAAATATAATACATATATATGGTTATTCCAAAGTATATACAAAATAGGTATAACTGTATGTACATAAATGGAAATATATATTATTTATATTTATGTGAAAAATATACATAACTCCCATTATAAGAATATATGTATTTATACATATATATTAACTAATATACATACATGTACAAAAATACATATTAACTTATACTATATATATATATATATATATATATATATATATATATATATATATATATATATATATATATATATATACATATATATCAAAATAATTATATATATACTACGTATATATATACATCAAAATACATATTAACATTTACTATTTAATACGTATACACAATATATATATATTGAATACATATATATAAAAGTAGAGAAATACGCGAGATGTATATATATATATATATATATATACATATATATATACATATACGCGTATATATATAAATCATATATATACACTAATAAAAATATGCTATATACATACATTAACATATATATACCAATATGTATTTATACTAAAATACATTCTAATACTCGTATACACACATACACAAATACACAAATATACGTATACGTATTTATATATATATATATATATGCAAAGAAGGAGGGAAAGGGGGAAAGAAGCTCACTGAGGGTGGTGGTCCGTCGGTGGTTGGCCTGGCTCGCCGGAGTAGGGAGTCGTCGATGGAGCATGCCGGAGTGGACTGCGGGGTGGCTCGCCTGGGGTGGAGTATGGTCGGAAGTCGGATGGCTCGAGGGAGGGAGGCAATGGCCGTGTAGCAGCCGGGGTAGGATGATGACAGGGAGGAGCAGCAGGGAGAGGGTGGCCGGACCGGAGGGCAGTGTACAGTGTCAATGGGATTTATTTTCCCCCTTATTCTCTATTCAAAAAAAAGAGAAGAAGAAGAAAAAGAGGAGAAGAAAGGAAGAAGAAGTGGAGAAAAGAAAGCTTACGGTTGAGTGAGGGAGATGGGGGCTTGTGAGGAGGTGGGGAAACCTAGGTTTTTGGGGATTAGGGCTTTCCTAGGGAAGAGGGGATGATGTGACTTTAAATAGGGAGAGAGTGTGGGAATGAAGGGTTATGATGAGCCCCTTTTAATGGATGGCCTAGATTTAACATGAGGGATTCTTCATATGGGAATGAGGGTGAGAGACTTAGTTAAATATTAGGGCTCCTTCATTGTTTTAAATAAATGGGGTGTTGACACCAAATGCAAATTTGTAAATTAGCCCCCTTAAATTTGGGTATTTGCACAGATGCATAAAATGATGAAAATTTGACGGACGATTCGATGTTCGGTGTTTTGTAGGGTGAGGGGGCATTGTATGTTTGGTACGGGCTTTATTAGTAGGGCACTGGAATTAAATTGGAATTTACGGAATCAGTTAAAATTGTATCCTCAAATTAATTAGAAATAAATGCAATCTGTGTTCTAAAATTAATTAGGAGTACCTGGTGCCAAATTATGTCGGGTCATCAATATCATTAGTGAAGAATACTCAGAACAGAATATTTTCCTAATTTGGGTCGCACAAAAAATAGGTCAAGATTGCCTCCAATTTCGATTGGAACGCACAATGATACAAAGTTAGAATTTATTTTAGAAATTAAATAAACGTCCGCGATGATTTTTGTGCGGCTAAAAATAAGGTACAAAGAGCTATATTATGAGTTACAAAAATAGCAAAATGGAAGGCGGGCATGTCTAAGGCAAGATTGTGAAATTTGTTGGAAGGCAAAAGCTAGGGTAGCGCTCCAAATATCGAAGCAAGGGCAGGGCGCAACAATTTAAATAAATTACGGTAGTTAATTACTACCTCCAATAATTTAATTCTAAATAAAAAAATTAAATACAAAATCCCATAATTCGGCCAGGTGTTCGACTAGTGGCTTCTAGGTCAAGTCTACCAGCTCAAACAAAAATGAACACTGTATATAATAATATTTTTAATTGCATATCTCACATAATTATTTAAATTAAATATACTTATCATGCAATTACTTAATTGTAACTACCATAATATTTAATATTATAAAAAGTCAAAAATACTCCTGTTTTTGGAACGTGGTAGTGACATAATGTGAATACCTTTGGAAGTTATAAAAAATTCGAGGAACTTGCCATTAGAGACTCCAAAAAAGGATTTAGTTGGATTCATCTTCAATTGGTGGTGGTGCATCAATTCGAACACAGTCTTCAAATCTTGAAGGTGATTATCTTTAAGACGGCTCTTGACAGCAATATCATCCATATAGCATTCGACTATTTTTCGTAAATATTTCTGAAAAATTATACTCATGGTTTGTTGATATGTTGCACATTCTTTAAGCCAAATGACATGAATGTATAACAGTAAACTCCCAATAGTGTACGAAAAAAAAAATTGTCATCAGGTGATATCTTAATTTGATTGTATCCAAAGAACCCATCCATGAAGGACATACGTTCAAATTCTCATGTATTATCGATCATGACATCTGTAATGGGAAAGGAAAATTTGGCTTTTGGACATGCCAAGTTCAGATCTCGATAATCTACACCGACCCGGACCTTTCCATTTTTTTTCATGATTGGAACATCATTGGCTACCCAGTCGGGATATTGCTCTTTTCGAACGAAGCCACATGTTATGAGTTTTTTGACTTATTCTTTAATTGCATCCATCATATCCAGACAAAATCACCGTTGCTGTTGTTTCATCGGTTTAGCATTCAAAATAATATTAAGCTTGTGTATGGCTATTTGAGGATCTAGGCCAAGCATATCCTCGTAACTCCAGGCGAAGACATAGATATACTCCTTTATTAGTTGGAGTAAAGCGTGTTGATCTTCTTCAGGAAGACTCTTGCTAATAAAGATTGGTCTTGGAAAAGATTCTTCTCCTACATCAATTTGGACTATTTTATCCTCTGTAGGTGGTTCACGTTGCTCAAACCGAAGCTTCCATTGAGTATCCATTTGTTGTGCCCATGGATCATTTTCGAATAGTTCTAATAGTTCAGTATTTTTATCATCTAGGACAGTTGATCCTATATTTACATAGAAAGCCTGTTTGAATACGTCACCAATGCTTTCGTCATAATCCCACAATGATGAGTAAGAGGAAGAAGAATGCATCTCTTCTTCCGATTCTGAACTTTCAGGACTTGTTGGTGGTGTAACGTATCCCAAACCACGACCAGTTCGTTGGTAGTTTATTTCCGGCTTGCCTTTTGAAAAGCAGTGATGTATAGGAGTCCGTATACATTTTCCATAATTTAGTTCCAAACAAGATTTAAAGTTGTAGCCCATCTTTTGCATAATGTTCTTGGCTGATTGGTTGTAATGATACGGTTGTATCTTTCCAATATCCTCGTCAGAGTCATTAGTCTGCATGCCTCTTTTGTTTCTAGCTTTGCCAAAACTTATCTGACGTTGCTTGTCCGGTCTTGCTGGGACTATGGAGTATGCATACTCATATTGTTCATATGATGAACTATATTGAAATAGAGATGCCACGGGTATGGACAGAGGTTCGTGGAGATGTAGAGCCTCCAAGAATTTTTCAACAAATAATTCTATATCAATGTAGTGCAAATTAATGTCTTCTTTATTCATGAAATACAAGATTTCTTTATCTTCCACATAGTCAGCAGAATCTTAAAACTTGACAACAGGCTTGGCAAGATTGATGACCATGGGTTGACTCGCTGGTGTTGGTTGCTTGTTACGATGAAGGTCGATAACAAGGGGCTCATAATCCAGTGTTGGATGTTCATTGCTTCGAAGGTTAGTGACCAATAGAGGTGATTTGTGCAGGTTGATGTCGAGAAGCTTGTATTTAAGAGGGAACGAAACATTATCCCAATGAGGAGGATAAGGCTGTTTTACCCGTAGCTTACGGAGTTGGTCTTTTTTCTTTAAAATATCGACCTGTGCACGCAACTCCCGGATAGCTTTAAGATAATTTTCTGTTCAGAGTGGTGCAATTGACTGATAAGATCATGGTTGAACAGGTATTATCACCGGCGGAGGTCCACTCTCAATATTGAGAGATTAAGTGTTGGCATTGCTGACTCTTGGTTTATGACTGCTTCTGGATTTGTGTTATCCTGAAGAGGTGTTATTCCAAGAGTAGGCTGTGCGGGTATGAATGAAGCCACTTGGACAGGTACTGGTGTAACAGATGCTGAGATATCATCCTTTGATGCTTATTTTGTATCATACTATGCATATCTCTGAAAGCAGTCTCTAATAAGTTGAGGTGTTATTCGGTGGATTTTGATAGAGAAGTGTCTTGTTCATCACCGATGGCATAAACACTACCATTTTTGTGTACAACAGAGGGATTGGTAGAAAGAGCCATATAGTTGGATTCTGCACTGTCAGTTTCAAAATCGAGAAGATTTCTACCCCCAACCTCAGATTATGAGGAATGGGGATTCCTGTGAAGACTGAGCTCCCGTATTCGAGAACGAGTATTTTGGTAAACTCCTTCAAAGGATTCGATGAGTTGGTCAAATCTTCTTTGACTAGGTGTTCTTAAAGAACTTTGTCTTGATTGTCTCCTTCCATATGGAAGATGCGAAGCCATGTATGCTGAAGGAAGGAGCGGTTCATCATCATACTCCTGGTTGTCAATTTATTTTGTATGTCGAGGTTTAGGAGACATAGTATAGGTCAATGTCAAACACAGGTTATTTTGCTGATGCACAACAACATTTAATTACAACTTTTTGACAATCTGATGCACAAAAATATTCAATTACAACTTTGTGTCAATTGCAACGATGTTCATTAGGAAACACAGTTACAAAGGCTGAGGGATCTCTCTCCTTACAGTTTTGTACAATAAGTTCACGTAAGTCATAAGGGGGAAGAGAAATAGAGAAGAAGGGCAGACTCTGCCTCTTTACATGAGATACATTAGACCTCTTATACACTTTTTTAGTTCCCTGCATGTAAAGTGAGGGACTGACTTAATTGGCGTACGATCGGTCATCTCTCGTACTTTTGTTCTTCACAGAGGGGGGGAAATTGTTCTGAATTTTCTTCACATGTCCACGTGCACAAACAACACATCGTGAGGACGTTGGTCCTGTTTGGCGCATATTTTGTGGCGTAGGAAAAGTTGGTGCAGTTTGCCAATGTACATTTATTTTTGTCCGCAGGTCTTGGCCTGGCGCACCAATAGCAGGTTCATAATGAGTAGCGCATAACTTTCCTTTAATTGAGAGCATGATCATGATGTTAGGGGGATAATTTTTCCTGATTAACTTTTCATTAGCACCTGTAGAGAGATTGGTTTGGACAGCGGTGTCCATGACTTGCTTGTCCCGTATATGACCATCAATATATGTAGGCTCAAAAGCTTGGGTGTGGATCACCCTTTGATTGATATTGCGCGAGTTGCGCGATTTGTATCCCTTATTTAGCGCAAGGGATTCAAAAACTTGGGTGTGGATCACCCTTTGCTTGATATTTTGTGGGTTGCGCGAACTGCATCCCTTGTTTAACGTAAGGGAGTTGTCCAATAAATCATGGATATGAACTTGGTTGACAGAATTGATAAGGGAGTTCTTGTCAATCAGAATACTTTTTTCCTTATTGGCAGTAACTTCAGGATATGCATGACGATACTTGGGCACCCACACTTTGCGAGTTTTCCTCGACTTGAGTGCGGATGAGGGGTTAGCACTACCCCTCGAATGAAGCATTTCTTTGTATGCTTTATAGTCAAACTTCACGACCATGGTCTTCTGCATCGAGCCGACCGACCTAGCGTCTAGTTGAGCTATCACCTTCTCGTTAGAGAAGAAGAAGTCCCCAGCAGAGTCGCCATCTTATTTGCGAAGAAAAGTTTATACAAAACTTTTGTATTACAAACTATTGAAAATAAAGAAAAGTACAAATAGATCATAAATAGAAATCTAAGTACAGTTGATTCTGAAGAAGTATAACTATGGAGATATGATCTGCGGATGATCAATTTACTCCTAAGACTACTTAACGACGAAGAAATGCAGGGAATGATGTGAACAACTTAGAGAGTTGAACAATAAGAAAGCTTTGGCAACAATGGCTAGAGAAGCTTCTATTTATCTTCTCTCTGTTCTTGTATCCCTCTCTGTATTTATAGAGTTTAGGAGCTGTTATAAGCGTGTGCGCGTACTTTGGACAGTTTGCACTATTTTACCATTGTGCATGCACTTTTGGTGAACTAATACCCCACGTTCTGAATAAGTGGGTGCACAACTCGCTGCCTACTTGACACGTAGCTTCCTATACGAGGAAAGCATAGGTCATGTGGGACAGTTATTTGTAAACTTTTTACGAGAAGTATGGCATGTAAGACACACACTCATAACTGCTCACTATTAATTAGAATAATATGCGCACTTTAGAAGTAGTCTGGAGACTAGCGTACTTTTGGAAAGATTGACTATACAAGCGCTCTCTAAAGAAATAGCCGGGATAGCGCACTTCTGATAAAATAGCCGTGATGGCACATTTTTTAGAAGTTGGCACAATGACGCACTTTTGAAAAATTTGACACAGCGGCTCACTTTTGAAGAAATTAACACAACGACGTACTTTTGATGAAATTGACACAGCGGCGCACTATTGATGAAATTGACACAGCGACGCACTTTTGAAGAAATTGTCACAATGTCACACTTTTGATAAAATTGGCACAGCGGTACACTTTTGATGAAGTTGACACAGCGGTGCACTTTTGATGAAGTTGGCACAGCGGCTGGGTCGCTAAACGACAAACTGGGTCTGCGTGCCGCAGTCCAGCTATAATAATGACTTCTGAATCTTCGCTTTCTGTCCCAGCCTGTCAGATTTATCGCATTTAATGCTCGAAGAAAATCAGACATACAAAATGTACGCATGTCTGCACTGATGAAAGCAGTTTGAAAGTGCGCAACTTTTTTGTTCTCTGAATAGTATGCCATCCTTGGAAAAGAAAGAAAGTGCACCATCCTCTAAATAGAGAAAAACTGCTCCATTCTTTCTTTATTATGTTTATTTGTAGAAAACTACGCCATCTTCATAAGGTGCACTTTTTATGCTTCCACAACTCATACGATCGAAGACATCCGTAGGAATTTCATTCACTAGATCAAATGGTAGTAAACTTAACGTCTCCGGCAGTAACAAACTCAGGAGCCTCATCACTACGACAGGAGATAGAATAGGGCCAGAAGCAGCAACGGGCCGAGTAAACGCCTCTAGACGGACCAGACGTCGTGTCGCAAGGGACAACAAATGGAGGAGCACGGACACCAACACCTATGGAGGGCTGATTGGTGCTAATCGACTCCTGCATCCCTACCATAGCGGCCTGTAATTTGGTCATCGCCATAACAAACTGATCTATTCTATCGGGCTGTGCCATAGTAGAAGACGTCGATGATGGAGGCCTCGAGTATACAGAAAACTGCGACGCCAACGAGCCGGTGCCGTAGACGCGACCGCCCTTCCCTCTCCCATCCGCGGCCTTTAAAAAAAGGTCGTTGGTTCGAGCGACAAAGGAAGATGACGTGGTAGCGGGCGAAGACTCAGCGACACTCTCATCTAGTCCATCTTGAGAGGCCCGAGTGGCACTCTCAGTCTGTAGAGACTAGAACGTAGTGTCACTCCCCGTTCCCTATATACATATTTGTGACGTATTATTTATTGCTTGTATGTTTATTAGGTTGCATGGAGACTAGACCTATTCTTTTGTTTAACTTGGTTCATGGTTTAGATGGTTGGGTTAATTTTTGCAAACATTGTTGTTGTTTAGTAATTATCACATAATTATTAATACAATAAATTATTAAAATAAATTAGTTAATAAATTAATTTAAAAATTCAATAAAACAGGGCAAGACATGTTTTATTCTTTCCAATTGCTTACACATGACTTAAAAAACATAAAAAAAAACATGAACTCATAAGTATTGTTAAAATTATTTAAACAAAAATATCAATTGTTACAAACAAAATTAAAATAACCTTTTACATGTGTTATGAATTATTTTCAAAAAGTAAAAATAATAGTAAATTTGAGACATACATTTACATCTTTTTTTTGAATTGCTACAAACAAATGGCATACTTATAAAAATTACATTACATACATTTACATATGTTCTAAATTGATTCTGAATTATAGCAGCAGGGAAGGGGCAACAGATAGAAAACCACAAATTCAGTCCCACATTGTCAAGGGAGGAGCAACATTTGACAACACGAGCATAATAATAAATAGCATCATGAGAATAAAATTGTTAATTTCACCTTTCAGGCCAAAAAAAAAACGACAAAAAAAAAAAACAAAAAAAACCAAGAACCCAAACAAAAGTTTTCAATAAGATATGAAAAAATAATCCCATACCCATTATAATCCGAAAATTGGTGGCTCAGATAATTTTGTCACCAAACTCCGAAACCATAATCGGCATGGTCTTACACATGTTCTCTAGATCATATCAGTTTGAAACAAATGTAGTATCATTTTCTTTGCATATCTCAAATGTAGAATCAAATTGTATAGACTTTGGACTCTATACAATTAAATTCCCAAATCTAGGGCCCCTGGCAATTGCCTCATTGCATCCTTTTTGCCTTTTGCTACAATCAAATCTTGGGCCCTTGGCAATCTTCTCATCACATCTATTATATTGGTCTTGACATTTGCTTTCCAAATTTGGAAGAGAGGAGGTGTGGTGGTTGTGGTTGTCACTATGTTGGGCACCAGAGGATGATACAAAGGGATGTACTAGAAGCTCGTCTGCAGTCCATCGTTCTTTAGGATCTGTAGCAAAACACTTACTCAGGAAATCCCTTCCCTCCTCTGACAACTTGAGCTCCTTGGTACACTTGAAAGCTAGGTCTCCAGTAACCATCTCCACCACGGTGCATACGAGCGACCATATATCCAACGGAGGCTCGTACTCGCCGTGGGTCAGGGTCTCGGGCGAGGCGTAGGCTGGCGTGCACCCGAAACCCTTCTGCCTCTTTCCAGCTTTCTTCGAGAGTCCAAAGTCAGCGATTTTCACGTCTGAGTCTGTCCACACGAGTATGTTCTCAGGCTTGAGATCAGAGTGAACGTATCCTCTCTTGTGGACGTGGGCTAGACCTCGGAGTATCGACTTGGTGTATCTTCGCACAGCATGCTCAGGAAGTCCGCGTGATGACTGAATAAGTTTATGGAGGCTTCCGCGACACGCGTACTCAAGATACATGTTGTATATCGGAGGCGTGTTGCGATTGTTAGCATCCAAAACGAGCTCGTCACCAATACATTGTAGCAGCTCGGGGCAACCATGGAGAGCATCCATTAAAAGCTTCTCTCGCATCAACATTGCTGAGGCGAAGGGTAAGGGTGCCGATTTCACTGCCACGTACTCGAGGGGCCGTCCTCCATCATCTCGTATAACTCCCAAACACACCGTGGCTGAAGATCCGCTCCCAAGAACGGCTACTTTAGCACACAAAGGTGAGAAACCCAATCTCATTTTCTCCTCCTTCTTCTTTCCTAACTTTCTCTTCTTCTTTCAGAGCGAATATTCTTATCGCTGGCTACTACTTATACTAAAGGGAAAGGAAGGGACAATATTATATTTGGAAATACTAGTAAGCGTTGTTCAATCCTAACTAGTATTATATTCTTTAGGCATTGGACCATATTTGGAAATAAATACACCATGCGGCAAATATATTATTTCTCTATTTTTTTTTCATTTCAACCGGGTTGAATTATCCTTTTTCAGTTTAGGTTCATAATTTATTACCAAAAATAGATTTCTTCCTTCTATATTTGAGAGGACTCTTTCCTAACTGTTTCTGATTCCTTTAAATCGATTTTATATAGGAATGGCAATACTAATAGTAATACTAGTACTATTATTAGATGGAAGATACACATTCCGAAATAACATCTATATATTTATCCGGATTTGATTAGGTTGTCGGTATGTTATAAAAAACAAATTACTTAGAAAATTATAATGAACAATTCTTTGATATTCATCTTTTGTTATCTTCACATATATATAGCAAGTAGCAACTGTGGCGCACTTATGGTTAATTTCCTTTTTTTCTTTATTGAGTTTAGATCTTGGAGTTTATTTGGTTCGTAATTTATTACCATAAATAAGTTTTTCTGAAAGGAAATGAACAACTCCTTAATACAATAGATCAAGTAATCAAGAACCCAGGTAACTGTAAACAAAACCTGAGAAACAGGAAAAACATAATGCCGATCGAATAAAGTAGTTACTGTTTAGTTCTTCTGAAGCTGGGGAGCCCCTGAAGTTCCATGTTGTTAGACATTTTACATCCCAAGAGATGTCCTTAACCTTCGAAAAACACAGTTGTTTATTCTCATGACCCTAAGAGCCTTTTTAAGAATAATTATATTTATGATTAGATTTTAGTTAGATTTAGGATTAGATTCTTTTTCCGCTTTACAATTAGATTTATGATTAGATATTAGTTAGATTTGGTATTAGATTCTTTCTTCTATATGGATACATATCGCTTCTCCTACTCCTATCCGGATATGGATACGTTCTCTCTATATATTCATAGTTGTGTGACATTTTATATAATCTATTATTAAATCAATATTGTTGATTTTTTTTCATCGTATCAAAGCATTAGGGCTTTTTTAATTCTAGAGACGTTCGAAGTTTCAAATAATCAATATTGTTGATTATCTCTAGCAGTCTCCGTTCCTTCGAAGCGCCGCCATCTCCTTAGCGCCGACTTTGTTCCGTCGACGTCAGAGACACGACCGACTGCTCTCCTCATCGACCTTCTTATTTGGAAGATCTCGAGATTGCATAGTTGATGCCGCATTGTTGAACATTTGGACCTGTCACTCGGGTGGTGATAGGATCAACATGAACCCATAGCAACGAGAAGAAGGAGGCGAGAAGAACGGACCACACAACCACAATAGACAATAGTCGGTGTTCGGTTCTGACGAACCTTAAGACCCTTGAGGAAGAGGTAGAAATGAACAATCACCCAAAATACTACAAAAATACAGAGATCTAGCGACATCCATATCCGTCGCCAATATGACGCTATTTTGGAATAGCAACGACCTAGCTACGGCTTAAAGACAGATTTAGACCGCTGGAAAATCACTTGTCGATAAAAAAAATCATCGCCAAGTTGTCGAATCCTTGAAGACAAACTGACATTTTTGCGACGTTTGTTTTGTTGACGTTTATACGACATCCCAACGATGGATAATATTTTGGTCATTTTAGCGACGGAAAGAGACATATAAAAGACTTAGAAAACGCCGAGTTGGCAACGGATTTGCAATATTTTTTTCAAATTCTTAGTGACGTTATGGCGACATTAATTAGATTTCTGATAATGAAAAAAAACCTGATACTCAATATAACTACAGATTAGCGACGGTTTTTACTGTCGAAAATAAGTTGGTATGACGTCGCTGATGTAGGTTTTCCGTCACCAACATGGAATGTTTATATGGCGACGGATATTTACGTCGCTGAGTAGTCGCAATCCATCGTACGTAGTCACTACCCCATTTCTAGTGCCGGGTATTTTTTTTAATTTTAATTTGGTTAATTGTGTATTATTTATAATTAATTGTATTTATATTTAATTAGTGGTTGTATTATATTTTTATTGATTGTTTTAGGGTTTTGGCTAGCCTGGACCCATGTCAGACCCTAGTGGACCCATGTACGACCCAACCCACACCCTTTTGAGACTTATTTTTGGGTTTAAAATATTTATTATATTTTTAGTGGATTACTTGGAGAGATTGGGAGTTAGTTTGAGTGCTTTTGGAACCCGAAACCTAAATCCAAGTGAGAGGAGGGTATTTTGGGCATTTGGAGACTTGTAAACCCTTTATGTGTGTGAGACCCGACCCCTATCCCCCCATTCCCAGCCGAACACAGCAGCTCCCCCTCCACATTTCTTCTTCTTTACTACTTTTTCTTCTTCTTCTTCTCCATTCTCCATTCTCCATTTCTTCTTTCTTTCTCCCAAGTTCAAGTGCTCTATTCCTCCTCTTTCTTCTTCTATTCTCCATGGATGTGAACTCTAACCCTACATTTTCCCTAACCTAGGTGGGTAGAGCTTAGATTTGGTGTTGGAGCTTGGATTGGGAGCTTAGAAGCTTGGTGTGGTAAATTTGGAGCTTTTTGGAGACTTTGGCTTGGGATTCCAACTCCCAAGCGGTAAATCCTAACTTTTCTCTTACTAATTACTCTTATGTAGCATAATTAGTGGTTTAGAAACTTCCTAGACCCTAGACCTACCCGTGGGAGAAAGTTGGAACTAGTTTGGTTGAGTTTGGAGACTTTAACACTAGGTTTTGTGTCAATTTCGGGTGGAATCCGAAATTGGCCCAATTTTGGGTGAGCCCTAGGTTAGACGGACCTATATAGACATTGTCGGGTGTCTTGAGGGTTAGTGCGTGTCTCCGTTCGGACACGTGAAGTCGTGTCGTGGAGAAATGGACGTTTCGGGCATTTTCGTCGTCGTCGGTTCTAAGTGCGTGCGTGTTTTCGCCACGGGCCTAGAATCGACGGGGTAGTATTTTTTCTAGGATCTAGACATCGTTTAGAACCCGTGGGTAAAGTTTGGGCCAATTTTGAGTTGGTTTGGTGTACGTTTCAGGAGGTTTTTTGAACCGCACACCGCGTGTTCGTCGAAATGACCGAACGGCAATTTCGACTTGGTTTTCTAGTTTCGGGCTTATGCGCGCGTTGGGTTAGCTTCGGGGAGTGTGTGCTAGAATTCTCGGGTTATATTTTATATATATTTATGTGTTTGTGCGTGTAGGGGTCGTTGGACGTGCGTTGGTGGGGCGTTGTGCGTTGTGTTGTGTGTTGTGTGTGTTGACTGTTAGAGTGTCTATATATGTTTATATATATATTTATATATATATATATATATATATATATATATATATATATATATATATATGTATTTGTGTGTCTCTCTCTCTCTCTCTATATATATATATTTATAAATATGTGTTTATATATATATGTGTGTATGTACATATATTTGTGTAGGGGTTTGTGTATTAGTGTGGGTACTTGTGTGTATATATATATATATGTATATGTATGAGTGTTTGTGTGTGTGTTTCTATATATTTGTATGTGTGTATGTATATATATATATATATATATTTGTGTGTGTGGTTGTGTGTTTGTGAGAGTGTGTGTTAGTGTGTGAGAGTGAGTGTGTGAGGGTGTGTGAGAGTGAGTGTGTGTGAGTGAGTGTATATATATATATATATATATATATATATATATATATATATGTGTGTGTTTGAGTGTGTGTGTGTATATGTATATATAAGTTAGTGTGTGTGTATATATATATATGTGTGTGTGTATATATATATATATATATATATATATATATATATATATATATATATATATATAGGTATGTGTTTATATATGTATTAGTGTGTGTGTGTGTTTGTGCATATGAGTGTGTGTGTGTTTATATAAGTTAGTGTGTGTGTGTGTAAGTATATAAGTTAGTGTGTGTGCATATATATAGCTATGTGTATATATATATATATATATATGTGAGTTTGAGTATATATATAGGTATACATGTGTATGTGTGAATAGATATATATATAGATACGTAGGTATGTATATATATATGTTAGGTATATATTTTCTAGCCTAGATTATTAACTAGGTATATATCTATATCCATAATAGTTAGCTAGAGGGGTAGTAAGGTTGAGTTTAGAGAGGTATCTCAATACCTTGAGATACCAAGGTATCTCAATACCTTGAGATATCCAAGGTATTGAGTTTCGAGCGGGGTTTTTGAGCAATTGCCTAGGTTTGAGTTTAGAGATAGGTTTTTATGTATATGTGTATAAATTTACGCGTGCAAGTATAGGTTTTAGAGGGTATAGGCGGGGCCTATAGCGTAGGGTGAGGTATCGGATATCGAGGGTATCCCGGTATCTCATGGAGGCAGTTTGAGGGTTTATTAGCTTAATGACCTAGTTTTGACCTACAATTTTAGGAGCACCCTAGTTTGACCTAGAGTTGACCGTGGTTGACTCGGTTGACCGCCAAAGTCAACTTTTGACCTAGATTTGACCCTGGGTTGACTTTTTGACCCTGAATTGACTTTTTGACCCAAATTTCATCGGTTTGACCCGTTTGACCTAGAACGACCCTAGAAGCCTATTTTTAGTTATTTTATATCTGTTTAACTCATTAGAAACCTGTTTAACCTTACTTTTTGTAATAGGTCATTGCGACACCAGTTCGGATCGTTGGTTGCTTAGGAAGTCAGGCGAGTACATTCTCTGATAGTTTTCATTATCTGATGATTATTATGATTCAGCTTCTAGTATAGGATTATCTAATTTTTCTGGCATAACACGGTACTCGGACTGGTATTTCTGGATTTATTTACTTGCGACACGTATTTTTTATGCTTCTGCCTCTATTCTGGAATCACTACTGGCATCACCTACAGGCATCACTACAGGCATCACTCATGTTTCAGGCTGGACTCATACTTGATTTACGTGTCGAGTCTTGGATTCACTTGTATTAGTCGGGGCGAGAAAATACTCGAGTAGACATATAAACATTCCCATCTGGAATCATCAGGAATCACTCCCTCTGGTCTAATCTGGAATGATAGCAGCCGCGCACCCAGTGCGCGGTGAGCCGTACTTACCCCTAGCCGTTTACATGTCGAAACAAGTATTTCAAAGACACCGAGTTCATTCTTTATAGTCTGGACTCTCTTGCATTTCTTACTGGTCTCACTTACATGTTTCTGGACTTGACTCACTACATGTATTTCATGCTGGACTCACTACACGTTCTTGTGCACAGACTTACTCTTAGTTTAGATTTCTTGCATCTTACAGTTATTACTATCTTGCTTCTGATATCCATGCATCTTTATCTTTATGCACCAATGATATGTATATTTCTTGTTTATACTATATTTTATTCTCCTTGCTACTTGCTACAACTGTTTTATAGTTTTTGTCATTTAACTGGAACAGCTGTTAGAGATGTACTTGCTCCAGTCCTGACTGGACAAATTTTTTTCAGAGTATCCGGAGGATTGGTGTCCGACGTTTTATGGACCTGAGCTTGTCGATGGTGCAGACAGGGATCCTCTAGTTTAGGGGTGATTTCCGGGTTGGTAGCCGGGATCACTAGGACCTTGTTATTGTTTTTATTAGCCTTGGTACCGGATTTGTCTCCGGTTTTGGATTTGAGACCTTGTATTGTATATGATTTTGGATATTGTTGTATTATTATATTTGTTGTGGTTATTCTTAGTTGCAGTTGTTTAGACTTGGTAGCTGTTAGACTTCTTTGTCATCTTATCGTGCTTAGATTCGTGATTGAGTACTTGGTTATCATTATGATATTGCTCCTCCGTTTGTAGTTGAGATCTTGACAGGGATATATATTGATTGCGTGAGATTGTTAGCTAGATAGTTGACCTAGATAGCGTTCTACCGCCGATATTGCGGCGTAGGTTGGACGTACCCACGACTCATGCCCAATTTTTCGGGTGCGTGTCATGACACCACGAGTATACAACACAAATAACTATCCAATATAAAAAAATTATTGATCTGGCAGTGTTCCCTGGTCATGCATGTTTGCGAAGAAAAGTTTATACGAAACTTTTATATTACAAACTAATAAAAAGAAAGAAAAGTACAAAAGATCATAAACAGGAATCTAAGTACAGCTGATTCTAGGGAAGTATATATGTGGAGATCTGATTCGCGGATGATCACTTTACTCCTTGGATCACTCGACGACGAAGAAATGCAGGAAATGCTGTGAATAACTTGGAGAGTTGAACAATAAGAAATCGTTGGCAACAACGGTACGAGAAGCTTCTATTTCTCTCATCTATGTTCTTGTATCCCTCTTTGTATTTATATAGTTTAGGAGCGGTTATAAGAGTGTGCGCACACTTTGGATAGTCTGCACTGTTTTACCATTGTGCGAGCACTTTTGGTGGAATAACATCCCATATTCAGAATGAGTGGGTGCACAACTCGCTGCCTGCTTGACACATAGCTTCCTATACGAGAAAATTATATGTCATGGGGGACAGTTATTTGTACACTTTTTACGAGAAGCATGACATGTAAGACACACACTCATAACTGCTCACTGTCAGTTAGAATAGTATGTGCACTTTAGAAGTGGTCTGCAGACTAGCGCACTTTTGGAAAGTTTGGTAATACAAACGCTCTCCTAAAGAAGTAGCCGTGATGGTGCACTTTTGATAAAATTGGTAGTGATGGCATATTTTTTCGAAGTTGGCACAACGACGCACTTTTAAAAATTTTGGCACAGTGGCGCACTTTTGATAATATTGGCACAACGGCGCACTTTTGATAAAATTGGCATAACAACGCACTTTTGCTAAAATTGGCACAGCAGCACAATGGCGCACTTTTGATAAAGTTGGCACATTGGTGGCACAATGGTGCACTTTTGATAAAGTTGGCACATCGGCGCACTTTTGATAAAATTGGCACAGCGGCTAAGTCGCTAAACGATAACCTGGAGTTGCGTGTTGTAGTCCAACTGTAATAATGACTTCTGACTCTTCGATTTCTGTCCCAGCCTATCAGATTCGCCGCATTTAATGCTCGAGAGAATACAGACATATAAATTGTACGTCTGTCTCCACTGATGAAAGCAGCTTAAATTTGAGCCACTTTTCTGTTCTTTGAATAGTGCGCCACCCTTTAAAAAGAAAGAAGTGTGTTATCCTCTAAATAGAGAGAAAGTGTGCCATTCTTCTTTTGTTAAGTTTATTTGTAAAAAATTGTGACATCTTCATAAGGAACACTTTTTATGCTTCTACAAGACCCCCTTCAAAGTTTTTGAATTTGTTCAAATTAAATCAAAATACTTTGAATTAGAAACATAAAAGTTGTTGAGATATTTGTGCGCACACTCAAGGCAGCTAGTCTCTTAATACTTTGAATTAGAAACATAAAAGTTGTTGAGTTATTTTCTGTTCTCTGAATAGTGCTGTAAACCCCCTAAAATTTTAAATTTTATTTAAAGTATTTTTATTAAATTATTGAATTTCTTTAGAATTTTTTCATAGTTAATTAGAAAATTAATTTTATTGATTAATTTAATTATATAAATACTCATTTAGAATTATTCCATAAAATAATTTTTTTATATTATTTTTGGAGACTTATTACAAGGTGATAAATTTTTCAGAATTTATTTTGTGTGCAAATATTATTTTTAAATTTTTATATAATCTCATCTATATATGTAAATATATATAAATATATAATAATAATAATAATAAGTAATAATAATAGTATTACTAATAATAGAAATTGTAATAGTAATAGTAATAGTAATAGTAATAGTAATAGTAATAATAATAATAATAATAATAATAATAAAAGAAAAAGAAAAAGAAAAAAGAAAAGAAAAGAAAAGAAAAACAAAAGAAAAGAAAATATAAAAACCTAAACCCTAACCTATTCCCTAAACAAAATCCTAACCTAAACTAAAACTAAATCCTATTCCTATACTACCCCCCCCCCCAGCAGACTCACCCACGACCCAAGTTCACCCCCCCCCCGGCTCTCTCTCTCTCTCTCTCTCTCTCTCTCTCTATATATATATATATATATATATATATATATACATATATATATTTATAATGCAAACCTAAAACCTAACCATAACCCTAGTCTCATCCCCCCCACCGTCGACCTCAACCCTGACGCTGGGTCCCCTGTGACGCGCCGCCGCAGCTGCGAGCCGCAGCAGCAGCCGCCGACCGACCCCACCGCGCACGTGTACACCGCAGCAGCGCTGCCCCTACTCCCCATCTTCACGGAATGATATCTTTATCATTTCTCGTCCTTTTCTTGAGCGGTTTATCTGTGCACATTCAGAACCTAACCCTCTAGGATTTCCTTCAAGCGGGACAAGTTTTCGTTCCCTAGATTGGTCGAAAAATCAACCGGAAGTTGGCCGAAAAACTGAGCAAAAAATTCCAGAATTTCAACACCAAACTCCCATGTTCATGCCTAATTTGCCACCAACCTGTTTATTATTTTTAAAATCTAATTAAAAGTTTTCTTCTCAATATAACCAAAAAATTAACTATTCTTTTACTTTTTATTAATTTATTTTATTTGTTAAATTATTCGACCTCCAAAACGACCAAAAACTTGGTAATTTAAAATTAAGATTTTGTGATACGGAGTGCGCCCCGCCAGATGGGACTGCCTCGTCACATACCAATTGTACCGAAAGGTGCGTATGGTATATTCTGACGTGTGGACTTTCGCGAAAGTTGATTCGGACATGTGTGCACGTCGAAAACAACTTGTATCCGTAAAAGTCCCCGTATCATAATTTTTATAAAATACCACCCCACTTTGTGTACTCTCGACAGAATACGACAAAACTTGCGTCATTGGATTCATGGTATCATGCTGGTCCTATGACCCAAGTTTCACGCGATTATGAGATAGTTGACTAAGCCGCCTATTCGCGGGCCACACGAGTTGACTTGAAGGGCGTATTTGTGATCGGCTCACCGGAATCTAAAATTGGACATACCGTTGAGTTCGTATCGAAATTTAAAATTTGTTTGACCTATAATTTGTCCTATTTAGAGACCTTTACCTCTGGCACATATTTCGGTGCAAAGTGGGCCACCTATGGACCCCGCTTTGACCTGAAATTACTGTTTTATCTCTGTGTCCAAATTGGCCGAAAGGGTAGTATTTTCTAGCTAGCTCGCATATTCTGGGAATGTTGGTGATGTTTATTTCAGCATACGGAGACGTTCATTCGGATGTCATAGTTCTGATCCCTTGTGCTTGATGTCTGGATGCTTGCATTTCGCAGCTTTCTTGCCAGGCAAGATACCTTGCCAAATTGCTTATAGTACTTTGCATGCTTATCATATTTTTATATATTCATTATATGTGTATTTTCTTTCAGTTATAATTATATACTATATATGTTGACACACACTTGACACATAGTATCATGGAAGGGGAGGACAATCAGTAGGCGTATGGGCAATCCACTCTGGTAAACCATAGTAACTAGCACGCACTATGGTAGTTGTGTCGCTCTGGTCGCTACCCTCGGGGTATGTCAATTTCTGGTATTGCGATGGTCGCTATCTTCGAGATATGACGGCTTCTGATTTTTATGGACGTATGTGTGAGTTGTGAGATAGATAGAGTATCCTACACCTACCCATACGTCGAAAGGTTGTCCTCATTATGCATTTTATATAGATTATCTAGTACAGCATACTTATATATTTTCTATCTATTATGCATGTTTTGCTGTATTCAATTGGCATGCTTCTATGTATCTTGTTACGTCCCTCTGAGGACCTGGTCCCTTTCTAGGTGTAGAAGATCATGACTATTTGCAGGCGCACGGATCATGACTTGCTATTTATCTCTCTTTCGAAAAGGTCTTCTCTTCGAGCCTCATTGATCACTAGATGTACTTATGTGGTTTCTCTTATATTCTAGTTGGTAGTGGATTTGTCTCCACCCAACTACTTGTTCTTGTCAAGCATTTTATACTTGATTCAGTTATATAGTTGATTGGTTATTTGATTCCATGGATGAGATCTAGTTATGCCCTGTGACTTATGACATAAATCTATACCACTTGTGAATTATTATTATTCATAATACAGCGTACATATGTGTTATGGTTTTCATATATTGGAGTTTCCATATACATACGGCTGGCATGCTTACGTATTCCTAGTCCTACATATTTTGGGGCTGGGGCATGACATATTTTTGTGGTGGCCCATGCAGGTCGAGAGCATATTGTCTCGGTTACGTTACTGTACCGAGCAAGCATGCGCATAGGATTAGAATATAGGATCTCATCCACTTATTTAATCACCTCCCTTGATTCCATTTCGTATTCTTATTTGTTTGCTTGCATTGCATCTTGCTTGATCCTTTCACAACGTCAATCTTATCTTTTTTTCGTGCTTGATAGGGGTTAGGAAGATGACTTATACTATGTATATACACTCTATTGTTCAATAACACTATTAGTTAAATTCTTGTAAGTTTGGTAGTATGCCTCATAACCTAATATTACATAGTTCTTTTGACCCATTAATAAAGTGTAATTGAATAACACCAACTATATGCTAGCATACGACAATAGTGTTTATCCAGATTATAGAACTAAGAGGCCCATACCCCCATTTGGTCGACTAGAGACTTAGACAAGAAGTTAGTATGGCAACTGTAGAGGCACAACACCGGACAAGTCTTATCTTCTTTGTGAACTTGAATTATTGTGTACCTTCCTTCATCATCATCCTGCATACTTATATTTTCTGGACTATCTTCGCTTATGCTGCTATTTTATAGCCTAGTTTTGCAAGCTTATTCTTTTATCGAGCTTGTTCATGACATTTGTGTTATTGGGGACGCCTATAATATATTGTCTAAAATCAGAATTAGTGTATTATAGTTTGATCAACCTTAATGCACTTGGTTCGCTCTTCGCATGACTACTTTACGTGGATTGAGATATAGTTGACTCAGCATGTTAGACGAATATACTTGTCCTCTAGACATGTTTGAGTATATCGTATCGGTTACATAACTGTACTGATATGAGCATACGAATAGAAATTTACCAAAATAAGATTTTAATCCACAACTGCCCTGACAACTCTCTTTTTGAATTCTTTAATTGCCTTGAACCCCGTACTTGTATTCTATCACCTCCTCCTTGAATTCTTTATTATTGTTTTTTGTCTTTCCCTATTTCGGAAAGACGAACGCTCATGCTTGATATAAGTTTGATACACGGAGAGTACTAGATATACCCCATAGGCCAATCACATTACCTTGTGACTATCTTTTGTGATTAAGGGCATATCACAATGTGATATACTTGGTGTTAAATTTTTTTTTTTTGAGGATATGTTGATATTTTAACTAGATGGCATACCCACGATGCTAATGGATGACACGAGTAGCAGTAGTAGTATTCACTTTGCTATCACCATCTTGTCCCCTTGGGTTGCTTATCTTCTCTTCCATATCTATTCCTTATCCCATGCTTAATTATTCCTATCATAGTTGCATCTTTTCTTGCCATCATGAATTATTGAATTACTTCAACCTCACCTTTATTTTGTTAGTTAAAACATAAATGGGTTAGTAATAATTAATAACTAAAAGATGAGTTCATAATGATAACCCTTATGTATATGCACTATAACAATATCTGTATTCTCTTATTATTTTTAGAACTTAAGTAACATCCTCTAGTCTAACATGAAATAGTTAGATTGTCGAAGTAGTTCATACTTCTAATAGTTTTATAAAGTTAGTCAAGACCTTAATTGTTGTCCTAAAATTTAGACTAAGCTTAGGAAAGAGTTGAAGGCACTTGTTATGAACTGATGACTATGACAAATCATTGGCAAGGTAGCGACAGCTGCAGTTGGACCATTATAGTAGAGTAGTCGAATTATTTATAGACATACTAGCCAGGTGGCATGGCAGTATTAGACTATGATACTTGACGGTTACAGAGAAAAATCATGGTTATGAGATTTCAGACAAGTATCCAAAAAAATTTGACCCAATGAATAAATTCGTCTTACAACCTAGACAATAGCCTCAAAAGATTTTGACTACTAGTAGAATTCTTATAAGTTGGCTAGTGTAGATGAGTTAGAGGATAAAATAATACTGTATGGACAATAAGGGAGAAAAGTGTTAGAATGACTGACTATAACCTTTTAGGAAGTACTGCTAACTAGTAATAAAGTGTTAATAGCTATAGTGATTTATTACTAATATGGGTTAGTGTTAATTTCGAGGACGAAATTATTGTAAGTTGGGTAGAATGTAAACCCCCTAAAATTTAAAATTTTATTTAAAGTATTTTTATTAAATTATTAAATTTTTTAGAGTATTTTTATAGTTAATTAGAAAATCAATTTGATTTATTAATTTAATTATATAAATACTTATTTAGAATTATTCCATAAATTAATTTTTTATTATTATTTTTGGAGACTTGTTACAAGGTGATAAATTTTCTAGAATTTATTTTGTGAGCAAATATTATTTTTAAATTTTTATATAATCTCATCTATATATGTAAATATAAATAAATATATAATAATAATAATAATAATAATAATAATAATAATAATAATAATAATAATAATAATAATAAAAAAATAACAGAAAAGAAAAGAAAAAGAAAATATAAAAACCTAAACCCTAAAATAATCCCTAAACAAAATCCTAATCTAAACTAAAACTAAATCCTATTCCTATACTAACGCCCCCGCCAGCAGACTCACCCACGACCCAACTTCCCACCCACCCCCCCACCCCCTGCGGCTCTCTCTCTCTCTCTCTCTCTCTCTCTCTATATATATATATATATTGTAATGCAAACCTAAAACCTAACCCTAACCCTAGTCTCCTCCCCCCGACCGCCAACCTCAACCCAGACGTCGGCGCCGTTGCGCCGCGCTGCCGCAGTTGCGGGCCGCCGTCCGCCCCCGCCGCATGCGTGTATACCGCAGCAGCGCTGCCCCGTGTCCCCATCTTCACGGTATGATATCTCTCTCATCTTTTGTCCTTTTCTTGAGTGGTTTATCCGTACATGTTCAGAACCTAATCCTCTAGGATTCCCTACAAGCGGGACAAGTTTTCGTTCCCTAGATTGGTCGAAAAATAGACCGGAAGTTGGTCGAAAACAGACCAAAATAGTCCAGAATTTCAACACCAAATCCCCATGTTCATGCCTAATTTGCCACCAGCTTGTTTAATATTTTCAAAATCTAATTAAAAATTTTCTTCTCAATATAACCGAGAATTTAAATTTTCTTTTATTTTTTATTAATTTATTTTATTTGTTAAATTATTCGACCTCCAAAACGACCAAAAACTTGGTAATTTAAAATTAAGATTTTGTGATACGGAGTGCGCCCCGCCAAACGGGACCGTCTCGTCATGTACCAATTGTACTGAAAGGCGCATATGGTATATTTTGATGTGTGGACTTTCGCGGAAGTTGATTCGGACGTGTGTGCGCGTCGGAATCAACTCGTATCCGTAAAAAGTCCCAATATCGCAACTTTTGCAAAATATCATCCCACTTTGTGTATGCTCGTCAGAATGTGACAAAACTTGCGTCATTGGATTGGTAGTATCACTCTAGTCTTGTGACCCAAGTTTGACGCGATTCTGAGACAGTTGACCAAGTCGCCTATTTGTGGGCCCCACGGGTTGACTTGAAGGGCAAATTTGTGATCGGCTCACCAAAATCTAAAATTGGACATACCGTTGAGTTCGTATCAAAATTTAGAATTTGTTTGACCTATAATTTATCCCATTTAGAGACCTTTATCTTTGGCACACATTTTGGTGCAAAGTGGGCCACATGTGGACCCCGTTTGACCTGAAATTACCGTTTTGCCCCTGTGTCCAAATTGGGCGAAAGGGTAGTGTTTTCTAGCTATCTCGCATATTAACGTTGATGATGTTTATTTTAGCATCCGAAGACGTTCATTCTGATGTCATAGTTCTGATCCCTTGTGCTTGACTTCTAGATGCTTACACTTCGCAGATTTCTTGCCAGGCAAGATACCTTGCCAAATTGCTTATAGTACTTTGCATGCTTATCATATTTTTATATATTCATTATATGTGTATTTTCTTTCAGTCATAATTACATACTATATATGTTGACACACACTTCACACATAGTATCATGGGAGGGGAGGACAATCAGTAGGCGTATGGGCTACCCACTCTGGTAAAACTGTAGTAACTAGCACGCACTACGGTAGTTGTGAGATAGATAGAGTATCCTACACCTACGCATACGTCGAAAAGGTTGTCCTTATTATGTATTTTATATAGATTATCTTGTACAGCGTACTTATATATTTTTTGTCTATTATGCATGTTTTACTGTATTCAATTGGCATGCTTCTATGTATCTTGTTACATCCCTCTAAGGACCTGGTCCCTTTCCAGGTGTAGACGATCATGACTATTTGCAGGCGCACGGATCAGGACTTACTACTTATCTCTCTTTCTTCTCTTCGAGCCTCATTGATCATTAGATGTACTTATGTGGTTTCTCTTATATTCTAGGTTGTAGTGGATTTGTCTCCACCCAACTACTTGTTCTTATCAAGCATTTTATACTTGATTCAGTTATATAGTTGATTGGTTATTTGATTCTGTGGATGAGATCTAGTTATGCCCTGTGACTTATGACAAAAATCTATACCACTTGCGATTATTGTTCATAATATAGCGTAAGTATGTGTTATAGTTTCCATATATTGGAGTTGCCATATACATACGGCTGGCATGCTAACTGTAAAACCCCTAAATTCTGAAAATAGTTTTATTACTTATTTATATTAGTTATGAGCTAAATAGGGAGAATAGATTTTTTTAGATTTATTTTGAGAAGTTTTCAGCAGTTAGAGGATTTATGGAGCCATTATAAATTATTTCTAATTTATTCCATGTAGGAGATCTTTTGAACAATAGCTAACTTAACCGTATGCACCAATATAATTTTTAGATATATATATATATAATTTATTAGAATATAATTTCCTATTGGATCTCAAACCCAAACCCGCAACCCATTAAACATCACCCCGCGTAAACTCTTCATTTCACTTACCCTCGCGTATACTCCTACCCGCGTAAACAGCAGCAGCAGCAGTAGTAAAACAACCTCCGCGCGTAAAGTTTAAAACTACACGTAAAGCAACCTCCACGCGTAAACCAATTCCACCGCATAATTTCTGTCACCGCACGTAAAACAACCCTTTTATGACTCATTCCCCACCGCCTCTCTATCTATTATTCCTAAACTAACCTCAACCGAAACCTAAACCAATGGCAGACCAACCAACACCTAAACCAATGGCAGACCATCCAAAACCTAAACCAATGAAAGGATGAAAGCAACAGCAGCAGTAATTCTTAATCCCAAGTTTCCCTACCGCCTCCTAATCCCTATATATATTACAACACTTCCCAAAACTCTAATCCCACTTCTTTCACTAAAACTTACACACAGGACGTACACTATACAAAGTCTTGCTCAGGCAAGTATACCTTGCCAAATTCTACTGATTAAATTATAAATTGTTGCATATATTCCTGTTGCAAAAATACATATAACTGTGTGCGCCTGAGATTGCCTCGGGTGCAGTCGATCAATATGTCGATACGTAGTATAACTGACTTAGACATTAGTAGACTCACCAACAGATGCGAGGGTATTCTGATATCCTCCTATACCCTGGCACTTGTACACGCATCATGAATGCAACTCATGTTGGGATACGGGTTTGCGTACTTGATTAGCTACCGGTGCGTGAAACACACATCACAGTTTAGCACGTAGTCAGGATTATATAGAAAATTGTGACTTGGCATATAGCTACGTGGTATGCACGTTATGGATTTGACTTGTATATTCGCATAGGGCGGGAAAGACAACTAGTAGGCATATGGGACACCCACCTTCTTTATTGCAGATACCGCACTCTTCAGAGTGATACAGACGTATATATACTTGCAGATATCACGTCCCTTAGAGTGTTGGACGTTATATATAGATACCTCATTCTTCAGAATGATGAACGTTGCAGATACCACACTCTAGAGGACGTTGGACGTTATGCCTACGCCTTCCCATACGTACCAAGGTTGTCTTTACACTTGCATACACTTAGATGGTTAGCTCACCCTTTATTTTATTCAGTATTATATATGGCATATTTTTATGTATCTTGTTATGTCCCACTGAGGACCTGGTTCTCTTCTATATTTAGATAAAGCGTACAATCCCACGGTATACTGACCAGGGCAGGAGACGAGGTACGCATCCGAGGAGGAGCTAGAGGTGCTGCCATCTGAGTGTTTCTGATTTTGGGTAGACTTGCCATCTAGAGATGGAGCCTCTTTATCTAGATAGCCGATGCTCTAGTCAGATTATATTTCAGCACTCTTGTTTTAGTTTTGTAGTGGGTTTGTTCCCACCAGACATATCTGGGTTATACTATGACATTTCATACTTAGCACTTGTATTCCAGTACTGATTTCAGTGTTCCTTAATATATTATGGATGAGATTAGATGTTACCTGTTATATGCTAGTACTAGACTGGTTAGTATTTTAGGACAACGTAACACGTCTCTTTGGGTCCAATAATTTGGGTTTTCCTTCGGAGACGTGTCAGCTGGCCAATGCCTCGTGGACTGGTTCCACATTATTTTGGGACTAGGGCGTGACATGGATTTAGTGGTAGCCCATGCAGGTCTAGCTTATATTGTTTTGGTTATATAACTTTACCAAACAAGCCTGCCTATAGGAATAGAGCATAAAGATCTCATTCACACTTGACTAAATCTCATTTTTCCTTTTAACTATCCTTAGTTGGATAACACAAGTTTTACGCCAAAAATCTTTTACCCTTGTTGGCGTAAAAAGCCAAACTATAAAGAGACTGCCAACTTTACGCTACGGTTATGACAACTACTAACCACGTTTTCGTAAGTTTTCCTAATCCTATGTATGACACGTCATGTAAGCTATGTAGGAAACTTCCCAGCGTAAACTTGATAACCAGCGTAGAGTAGCCTGAATAGGCGTAAACCACAAGGATGGTGATATAAGCGTATTATTCATGATTTAGCTTTTTCAGTCATAACAAAGGAAAATCTTGTGTATTAAATGCAGAGATATGCCTCGAGCCCTAAGCACGAACCAGCTTTTTACAACATCAAGGAGGTTTTGTCTTATCTTGAGCGTAAAAGCTCATTACCATAGACAGCGTATTCAGAAGACTCAATCTTCTTCCCTTGAGTGGTGTATCAAATATGTCATTAAACGACAACCTGGGTCTCTGTGCAGAATCATCATCACAGCCACCCTCTCGATCATCGTGCAATACTTTTGTCAGATGTCAGGTTCGCTGAATTATCTGACAATTTTATTCGAGGAAATACAAAGGGTTCCTCGTACAAACTTTATGCTGCAATAAAAACAACGTATGTTAGCTTTTACGCAGGCAACCCTTATGCATACAGATTTTTACGCACAGAATTTTTGCAGGAAAGTATAGCAGACTTTTACGCAGATAGCCTTGAAGCCATGATTTACGCGAGATAGTTAAATCTTTACTTTACGCACGACAACTTGAAATTCTGTATTACGCAGACAATTTCAAAATCTCTATCTCTGCTTTACGCAGACAGTCTCGAATACCTACTTTACGCAGGCTATCTAGAATCTTGATTTTACAAGGACAACTCTAAAGTCTTACTTTACACCAAAATTCTTTGAATCTCTGTTTTATGCGGACGGCTTAGCAACCTGTTTTACGCAAACATTCTATTAAATGCTTGCATCCTGTTTGTTTCTTTTCCCCCATAAATATGGACGTACCCAGTGGACACACAGATGATAGGGTTGACAAGGCAACAGACACCTAGCCTGATGTCAATATGACTCCGACTACCCCGAGAGACCAGTCCCCGAGATAGATACCGGTTTGTCCACCAAACCTCCATAATGGTCCTACTCAGGGAGCTGCACTAGCTCATTAAGAAGGACAGACCTCCCAGGCACCAACAGAGCAGACAGATACTCCTTTGCCTCCACCTCCACCCTTTCCAGCCCTGATACCACAACTAGAGGGACAGCCACAAATGTTCCAATTCTTCCAAGCCATGATGCAGACACAATGGCATCAGACTGAGACCATGAGGCAGAGCTTGAAGATAGCTCTGGAGAGAACGACTACCCCAGTACCTGTCCAACCAGCTGGTACTGTTCGAGGTTTTTGCCAGATGGGTCCGGGAACATTTTTGGGCAGCGAGACTCCGGAGGAGATATTGATTGGGTCTCCAACACGGAGATGCTGCTGGAGGGTTCACAACTACACCCAGACCTTTGGATGACCGTGGTAAGGGCCAACTCAAAGGCAACGTCCATCACTGGTGGGACTACATAGAGCGCAGCATCGGTAAGAACCAGACGTGGGAGCAATTCTTAGTATACTTCAATGCGAAGTATTTCCCGACTACGGTCATGAATGCTCTATACTCCCAGTTCCTACACCTGGAACAAGGAACTATGACTGTAGACGCCTACGACACAGAATTTAGTCAACTTAGTTGATTTGGTGCCATCCTGATACCTAACGAGCTAGAGAAGGCCAGTAGGTTCCATAACGGCCTTACCCCCGAGCTACAAAGCTATACCACCATGCAGACCAGGATCTCCTATGAGGAGGTTCTTTCAGAGGCAAGAATCCAGGAGGTCATTGGCAGAGAAGCGTGGCGCTCTAGCACGACCATACCAGCCAAAGCCCATCCCAGAGTAGGAGAGCCAATCCATCGTCTAGGAATGCAGGCACAAAGGACAGTGCCATATCAGCACAAGGAGCTTCCAATTTGTCATCATTGTAGCAAGAAGGGATATTTCGTCAGAGACTGCCGAAAGAAGCTTGGACTGTGCATGATATGTGGAGTAAGTCAACACCTGGCCAGAGACTGCCCATAACGCAGAGAGAGCACCCCAGAATGAATAAGGGCCAACAGCACCAGTCTAGAGGATACTACCCCCGACTGGAGCTCAGCATCCCCTAGCACCGGAGGATTTCAGAAGGGACCACCCTTAGCCCCACAAGAGGCTCAGTTTGACCGAGCCAGGCAGTAGGCAAGAGGGCAGAGGCACGAAGAAGCCTTTGCACTAGCAGTAGTTGCGGAGGAACCAGAAGGTAAAACTATCACAGGTACCATTTTAGTTGCGTCAATACCTGCAACTGCATTATTTGATTCTGGCGCTACGCTATCTTTTATATCTAATAGTTTCGTAGCCATGCATAGAGTAGCTACTTCTCCCTTGCCTAAGAGTTGGAAGATTCTTACCGGAGGAGGCATCGTACCGGTTACCAGCACTATTAGAACGTGCTCCGTAGTCGTATATAGTAGGGAGATGAAAGCACAATTTTTAGTACTCCCGATGCCAAACTTCGATGTTGTTTTAGGCATGGACTGGTTGAGCCAGTACAATGTTATACTAGACTGCCAGAGAGGTAGTGTCACTTTTAGACCACTAGATCAACCGAATTTTGAGTACATGCGGGGCTCCATCGAGCAAGGAGTAGGCCAGACACCTAGAGCTTATATGGCTTTGGAGACAGCTCTACCAACTATTGCTGCAAAATTTGAGGATGTATTTCCGGAGGAGTTGCCAGGCCTACCACCTGATAGAGAGGTAGAGTTCATTATTGAGTTAGTGCCCGGAGCTGTACCAGTATCTTCAAATGTGTACCGATTGGCAAAGAAGGAGCTAGACGAGATGAAGCTACAACTAGAAGAGTTGCAGATCAAGGGATTTGTTCATCCAAGTGCATCACCCTGGGGAGCACTAGTATTGTTTGTATCAAAGAAGGACGGGATATTCTGAATGTGCATTAATTACAGAGCCCTTAATGCTTTGACAATTAAAAACAAGTACCCCCTGCCGTAAATTGATGATCTGTTCGACCAACTAACAGGAGCAGTAGTGTTCTCAAAGATAGATTTAAGATCAGGCTATCATCAGGTAAATGTACGGAGAGAAGACATTCCAAAGTCAGTATTCAGGACTCGTTATGGTCACTACGAGTTCTTAGTGATGCCTTTTGGATTGAAAAATGCACCTGCCGTATTTATGAACCTAATAAACAGAGTATTCCATCAGTATCTGGACCGGTTCGTGGTAGTCTTCATCGACGAAATCTTGGTGTATTCAAAGAGGTAAGAGGAGCACGGAGAGCACTTGAGGCTAGTGTTAGAGACGCTAAGGCGTGAGAAGCTTTATGCAAAGCAGAGCAAAAACGAGTTTTCCTAGATCGTGTCGCTTTCCTTGGATACGTTATCTCAGAAGATTGCATTTCGGTAGATCCAGCGAAGATTTCGTCACTACCAACGTTTCAGAGGTGAGGAGTTTTCTAGGACTTGCCGGATATTACCGGAGGTTCGTAGAGAACTTTGCAAGGATCGCGAAGTCGATGACTCGCTTGACCCGCACTGAGAAGGAGTTCTTCTGGTCAGAGGAGTGTTAGATAGCGTTCGACAAGCTAAAAAAGCGTCTGACTACGGCACCTATCTTGACCATATCTTCAGGATCCGGAGGATTCGTAATCTACAGCAATGCATCCGAAAAAGGTTTAGGTTGCGTCTTGATGCAACATGGGAAGGTTGTGGCCTACGTCTCTAGACAACTGAGGACTCATGAGAAGAATTACCCCACTCATGACCTGGAGCTTGCGGTAATCATCTTTGTCTTAAAGCTTTGGAGACACTACCTATACGGAGAACGAGTGGAGATTTTCATGGATCACAAAAGCCTAAAGTACGTCTACAGCCAGAAGGACTTGAACCTGAGACAAAGACGTTGGCTCGAAGTGAAGTCAGACTTTGAGATTGAGCTGCAGTACCATCCGGGAAAGGCCAACGTAGTAGCCGATGCTTTAAGCAGGAGGCCCATAGCATTCCTTTTGACTACCCAGCAATATCTATTAAATGACCTAGAACAGCTGGGTATAGAAGTCATTATGCCAGAAACTGACGGCCAGTTGTCAAGTTACCAGTTGCAATCAACATTGGTCGAAAGGATCAAAGTTGCCCTACCAACAGATGCCAGATTCCATAGGCTTCGACAAAGGACAGAGGCCAGAATACAAACAGTATTATGCGTACACGAGGATGGGTCTTTAAGATGTGGTGACCGTCTCTATGTTCCGAATGGAGAACTTCATCAAGAGCTGATTTCAGAAGCGTATAGCTCAACATACTCTATTCATCCAGGAGGCGCAAAGATGTACAGAGACCTGAGACAGTACTATTGGTGGCATGGAATGAAGAGGGAGAGCCCGCTTTGTGGCAAAATGCCTGGTATGTCAGCAAGTCAAGGTTGAGCATCAAAGGTCCTCCGGCTTACTCCAACCACTCCCAATACCTGAGTGGAAATGGGCGCACATCACTATGGACTTCGTTACGGGCTTTCCAAGGAGTCCTAATGGTCGTAATGCGGTATGGGTAATCGTAGATCGACTCACCAAGGTTGTCCACTTTTTACCCTTCAGAGTTGGGCAATCTACAGAGGACTTAGTAGACATGTACATGAGAGATATGGGGCGACTGCACGGAGTACCAGTTAGTATCGTGTCTGACAGGGATACGAGGTTCACATCTTACTTTTGGCGAAGTATGCAAGAGAGTCTTGGTACCCGCCGAAAGTTTAGTACATCGTATCACCCGCAGACAGATGGCCAATCCGAGCGTACTATTCAGACACTGGAAGATATGTTGAGAGCATGCATGCTTGATTTCAGTGGATCATGGGAAGACCATTTATATTTGGTCGAGTTTTCCTATAACAATAGCTATCAAGCGAGCATTCAAATGGCTTCCTACGAAGCACTATATGGGAGAAAGTGTCGTTCCCCAGTATATTGGAGCGATATGGGTAAAAGACAGATTCTAGGACCAGAATTGATTGTTCGTACAGTGGAGAAGGTTAAGAAAATCCAAGGACACTTGCGAGCAGCACAAGATAGGCAAAAATAATGGGCAGATCTTCATCGTCGTCCCTTGGAGTTTAAAGAGGGCGATCATGTCTTCTTGAGACAGTTAACCAAGCCACCTATTTGCGGGCCCCACGGGTTGACTTGAAGGGCGAATTTGTGATCGGCTCACCAGAATCCAAAATTGGACATACCGTTGAGTTCGTATCAAAATTTAGAATTTGTTTGACCTATAATTTATCCTATTTAGAGACCTTTATCTTTGGCACATATTTTGGTGCAAAGTGGGCCACATGTGGACCCCGTTTGACCTGAAATTACCGTTTTGCCCTGTGTCCAAATTGGGCGAAAGGGTAGTATTTTCTAGCTATCTCGCATATTAACGTTGATGATGTTTATTTTAGCATCTGAAGACGTTCATTCTGATGTCATAGTTCTGATCCCTTGTGCTTGACTTCTAGATGCTTACACTTCGCAGATTTCTTGCCAGGCAAGATACCTTGCCAAATTGCTTATAGTTCTTTGCATGCTTATCATATTTTTATATATTCATTATATGTGTGTTTTCCTTCAGTCATAATTACATACTATATATGTTGACACACACTTCACACATAGTATCATGGGAGGGGGGGACAATCAGTAGGCGTATGGGCTACCCACTCTGGTAAAATTGTAGTAACTAGCACGCACTACTGTAGTTGTGTCGCGCTGGTCGCTACCCTCGAGGTGTGTATATTTCTGGTATCGCGATGGTCACTACCCTCGAGGTATGACGGCTTCTGATGTTCATAGACGTGTGTGTGAGTTGTGAGATAGATATAGTATCCTACACCTACGCATACGTCGAAAAGGTTGTCCTTATTATGTATTTTATATAGATTATCTAGTACAGCGTACTTATATATTTTTTGTCTATTATGCATGTTTTACTGTATTCAATTGGCATGCTTCTATGTATCTTGATACATCCCTCTGAGGACCTGGTCCCTTTTCAGGTGTAGACGATCATGACTATTTACAGGCGCACGGATCAGGACTTGCTACTTATCTCTCTTTCGAGGATGTCTTCTCTTCGAGCCTCATTGATCATTAGATGTACTTATGTGGTTTCTCTTATATTCTAGGTTGTAGTGGATTTGTCTCCACCCAACTACTTGTTCTAATCAAGCATTTTATACTTGATTCAGTTATATATTTTATTGGTTATTTGATTCTGTGGATGAGATCTAGTTATGCCCTGTGACTTATGACAAAAATCTATACCACTTGCGATTATTATTCATAATATAGCGTACGTATGTGTTATAGTTTCCATATATTGGAGTTGCCATATACATACGGCTGTCATGCTAACTGTAAAACCCCTAAATTCTGAAAACGGTTTTATTACTTATTTATATTAGTTATGAGCCAAATAGGGAGAATAGATTTTTTTAGATTTATTTTGAGAAGTTTTCAGCACTTAGAGGATTTATGGAGCCATTATAAATTATTTCTAATTTATTCCATGTAGGAGATCTTTTGGACAATAGCTAACTTAACCGTATGCACCAATGTAATTTTTAGATATATATATATATATATATATATATATATATATATATATAATTTATTAGAATATAATTTCCTATTGGATCTCAAATCCAAACCCGCAACCCGTTAAACCATCTGTAACCTCCGATTTCCAAATTTTCAAAATAATTAGATTTTAATTTATTTTAAAATATCAAGTTTTATAAAATATTTCTCCTTGAAATTTTTATTTGATTTTGAACGATGTTTGATTGTAGAAGGTAATTTAAAAATCCTTTATAAAAATCCTTTTTCCTAAGTGTCGATGTAGTACAAAATAAATAAATAATAATAATATATATATTCCTCTAGTTTCAAATGTTTATTGGCTTGAAATCATAAAATTATTTATTGGATAAAATTAATTAAAAGACTAGTTGTTTCTTCAAAATAATTTTTATATTTAATGGGATAGTAAATAAATAAATTATATAGCTTTCCTAAAATATTTTCTGAAATTATAATCTTTATTTTTATTTTTACAAGTTGCCATTTCCCATCAACTAGCCTTCACACCCTCATTTTTCCCCACGTGAGAAACCCGTTTAATTAATTCTGGGCCATTCATTATTGGGCCAACCCGCAACCCTTTATCCCACACCATCTCTTCCTATTTAAGTTCTCATTCTCACAATTCCCAAAAAACCCTAATCTCCAGATTATTAGCTAGCCCCCACAATTTCCCATAAGCCAAAGCCACCACCATTTTTGTGTGCTCGTGTCCGTGTGTCCAGCATCACCGTGTCAGCCGTGATGGCCTCGGGTCCGACCCCGGGTGTCCCATCGTATCCATTTATTTCTTGTGTCCGGTTACAACTTTACAACCTGATTTCCATGTCCGACACACCCGGACACAATCCCCACACCACAGCGAACACCCACCCCGTGTCCAACACCCGGACACGCCCACAGAGCATCATCCCCTTGTCCGGCAGACCCGGACACGACCCCCTGACACACCCAGAACCCTAAACCTAACCCTAACCCTAGAACAGCCGCCGGTGGCCGCCCAGATCCGCCGAGAAGTTCCCGCCGACCGCCTCGGATCTCCTCGGGACGAAGCCATCGACCGCCTCCTCGATCTGGCCCGCCGCTGAGTCGAACAGCCGCCGCTGGAACCGAGCACCGCAGCCCTCGACCGCTGCCGCCGTCTCACCCGCGTCGAGCACCGCCGCTGGAACGAAGCCGCCGCCGCCTCGAAGCGCCCGCCTCCTCGGACAGAACGCCCGCTCCTCGGACAGAGCGCCGCCTCGAGCCGAGCGACGCCGCCGCCGCAGATCTGCCGAAGCCCGCCGCGGATCCCCTCCTCGTCGAGTTCCCGCTGCCGCCTCACCTGCGCCGACCCCGGCGGAACCCCGCCGACGACGGAGACCCCTCCCCATCGTGAGCCTCTTCTTCCCCTTTCTTTTCTCTGTTCTAAAAAGTCAGTAAATATATTAGTATATAGTTTAAGTTGATTAATTTGTATATAGTTTAAGTTAATTAAATTGTAATTAGTTTAAGTTTAATAAATAGTTAATGTATTGTAATAGTTAATTTATAATTAGTTAATTAAATTATATAATCTGTTAGTATATATGATTAGTTATTTTATATAATTAGTTAATTAATGTAATTTGGTTATATTAATATAATTAGTTTATATTAATATGTAATTTGGTTATTTATATAAATTGATTTTATTAATATGTATTAGTCTAGTAAATTCATATAATTAACTTAGTAAATTCATGTAACTAGTTTAGTAAATACAACATGATTAGTTTTATTGTTTTAATTTATAAAATTAGTTTAGTTAATTTAGTAATCATTAATTAGATTAATTAGTTAATTAATAACCAGTTAGTAATTTCTTAATAAATTAGTAATTTGTAATTAGTTTGGAAATTTATGTAACTTGTTTATTAATTAAATATAATTAGTTTAGTAATTTCCTATAATAAGTTTGGTAATATATATGCATATTAGTTTTATTGTTTATAATTTAGTTATGTATTATGTATAAGGATTTTTGATTGATATATATACAAATATGTATTTTGGTATAAAAAGTATATATGTATATACATCTATTAGTGTATATACACAAATACGTATTTTTTAAATTACTAATAGACACTTATATATATATTATATACGTTTTATTGGTATACTAAGTATTAATGTATGTTTCAGTATTTAAATATAAATAAATGTATATTGGTATAAATGTATATATATATATATATATATTGTACATACAATTAATGTATTGTATATGTATTTAATGTGATGTACTAGTATTAGTATATATTTTAATAATAATAATAACATTGACAATACACATATATATATATTTTAAAATGTATTTTAGCATATGTATGAGTATACATATATAATGTTCAACTAGTATAAATCAAATATATATTGTAAATACATTTAAATTGGTGCATGTATAAATATAGTAAGTATTAATAAGTGTAATGTGTGTTATATACGTATCCCTACTAGATGACCTAGTTGACTAGAGCCATGCCTGGCAGAGCCCCTGAGTTCTTGTAGTTGTGATGTGTTAGTGTAGCACCTGATGCAAATGTTGTATTTGATATATTTTAGGACTGTTGGTTCCTCCAGACGATACTCTGGGACAGGACATTGGTTTTACCAGCTAAGGACCAAAGGCGAGTATATTCTCTGATTAGTTTCTAATTTATGATATCTCCTATGTTCACTGTATCTAGTGTAAATATCCATGCTTGACACGCTGGTTACACGGATTGGTATACACGGATCTCGTCATGAGATGTTATTCCTTATTCATGGTGTAGCTTGTACAAGACTTGTTTCCTTGATATCTTGTGCATGTACAGACACTGAGACCCGGGGAGATTTGCTACCTCCCTAGGGAATCCCGTGCCATAGCGTACCATGATTTGATCTACTATACCAGTCGGGGGTTTGGGGAGTATTTTAGTGTAGATATGTGATCATACCCAACTTTCCATGCATCATAGCTCACCCCACATTTCACGTCGGGTGCGGCCTGACTATCTCCATGCTTCATAGCTGTTACGTGTGATTAGCCTGACCTCTACATGCATCATAGCTAACCAACGGTTAGCCTGACCTTCATGAATCATAGCTAATCACATGTAACCAGCCTGATCAAGTTCCCAAGCCGATCACATATTAAAGCTAGTACTCACACACTTAGTCATAGGTTCCTTGATCATGGACATATTGTTTCTTTTCCTGCAGTTACTTATAGTATTTCCAGTATTTCTTTCATTGTACATTTCTCGTACCTATACATGCATCTGGTATATTTCCATCTAGAACTGCTACATAGTTTATGTCATTTATATAGAACTGCTATTTAGAGATGTACTTTGCTCCTTCCTGACTGGAAAATATTTTTCCAGACTGTGACCTTAGTGGACTTGTTTCTGACACTTGGGGAATTGGATGTTACTGATTGCAGGTATGATTATTGTGTCATTAGACTTGTGTTGTATTCTCTTATTTCTTCATTTTCCTATCGTGCTGTAGTGGTGATTGAGTATTCCTAGATTTATTTTATGATATCCACGTCTCCTTATGGAGTTGGATACTAGCGTGAGATTGTTTAGATAGTACTTGACCTAGACAGCGTTCTACCGCCGATGCTGCGGCGTAGGCTGGACGTACCCACGCTCTCGTACCCCTAAACCAGGTGCGGGTCGTGACACGTTTTTAGTGGTAGCCCATGCAGGTCGACTTCGCTAGTTGTGCGATGTCGTAGTAGTGCGACGTCATAGTTGTACTACTACGTACCTGCTATAGAATATAGGACATAGGATACTAGGATGAGAGAGGATACTCAATCACAAATTCTTGAGAGATTCCTGGGACGACCCCTTGAGAATCTTATTCCAATTTAAATCTTTTTCTTTGATTTCGTCCGCTCTCGCTTGTTGTCACTGAACTTGATTCTTGTTGAGCAGTTATTAAATTAAATTCTTGGTATCGTTGTTGAGTTGATTTCAAATTGAGATGAATTTTACAGACTAAAATTTACGGTATCATCTGATGACATATATTGATGAGGACAGTGAGAAAGGTAAAAACGTCTACTTTGGTCATGGAACCTAGAGTTTATCGCAGCCATATTAGCTGTCGTGACGAGAACGTAGGAACCTAACTTGGATGTACATACTTTAGTTATGAGATTTAGAGTTTTTTGCAGCCATACCGGTTGGCGTGGCGAGTATTCTAGATGACATGATTATAGGGTTGCATACCTTAGTTACGGAACCTGTCGTTTATCGCATCTATGCTTACTGGCGTGGCGAGAATTCTGTGTGTCAAAATTTTGGATAGACGTGTATGATTATCAGGTTGTATCTTAAATTGGTTCTTAAAATATCATCTCAAGACTTGTCTATTTCTGTTATTCCAGGACTTTGTTCCACCGCTTCTTTCTTTACTAGCAGTAAGGATACCTTCTGTCCTCAATTCAGTCTTTGAGCTCCTATTCCTTGAGGATTTCTTGTTAAGCATGGTAATTAGTAGCTTATAATTTTGTTTGTGTCTTATATTAGTATTGACTGTGTTGCTAGTGATTTGTAAGTGTTTCTTAGATGGGCATGTGAGCAGTAGGCTTTAATCTAGAGTTAGCCCTTAGCATAGTACCTTGTACCAATGATTCTAGGAGTAGTGTCATTAGAGACTGAGAGTTAAAGAGAGTATAGAGTATCAGTGATAGTTCTCAGAGTTAGTATCAGAGCCAATTACCCGTCCTGGATAATCATGATTATGTAATTGAGTGATCTATGTAAACGATTAAGTATCCAGGAATTGTGTTAAGAATTTATGGAGCATGATGTCCAATTTGATGATTGATATCGGAAATGTTAAAGGTAAAGAAATGTATATGTATAAAGGGTTTAATGAGATGTCATAAGTAGAGAAATATCAGGATTAGTAATGGAAGTTGTGAAGCGTATCACGGATTAGTTTAATAGGCTTTAAAGGATTGAAGGAAATACATATACAACCATCGAGATGAGGAACCATACACATACCCATGAGAGTAAAGAAACATGAGTGTTATAGAGGATACAGGTGATCATGAGTCTAATAAGCTTGATGAGATAATCCATTAATGCAGCTAGTGATATAATACCAAGAGTGCTAATGATTCTATATCGTGGATTAGTCAAGGATGACGTTAATAACAGTAAGCACTCTGTGTGTTGATAATTAGATGATATACCAATTGACATAAATTGAAATCATGAAAGAAAACACAGTTGATGATAACTTTGATCATTGGAGGTAATAGTGCAAGTGATTCGGGCAGTACAAATTCAGTACACAGTTCTAGACAATAGAGGTATTGAGTGCACCTTGAGTATCAGAGACCGTGAGCACTAATATGTACATTGAGGAGTTATAAATTAAAAGGTGGAAATGAATTTTAAATTTTCAGAATTTTTAAGGAGTTGAGATTTTATGTTGTTAAAATATTGAGGATTTAAATTTGATTCACTAAACATAGTTAAGGCTACAAAGATTTTAGAAGTGATTAAATTTTATTTCGATATGAAGTATCTAATTTTGAGGAGGTATATGCAATTTATTTTAAGTTGATCGGGAAGTTAAACCTTGACGATTATTTTGAGGATTTATTTTTGGTAGATGAGAGATATGAATATTAATATATGATTAGTTGATATGGGTACCAGTGTACATGAATAGGAATTTGTTAGTGTGCTAGAGTTAAGTGTTTGTTAGAGATAGTAGACACTACAAGTAATATGTTAACATGATCCTTCTTCCTTCCTAATGTTCCTTTTCTTTCGCCTTTCGATTGATTGATTGATTTTCCTAGTACTGTGGTTCACATATATGATTTTCTTGTTAGAATATAACTAGTAGTACCCCCCTAACAGAGACTGAAATACCATGACCAAAGACACATGACCTATATTTTCTTAAATTGCATGGCTGTAGGTAGAGTTTTCTTAAACCATGATCATTGGGTTTTGACCATAGCAAAGATCTATGACGAGGTTATGACTGACAAAAAGAGACAAGAGGATTAAATTTGTGGATGAGCATTAAATTAAATAAAGAATTTAGGGGTTGTTATAACGGAGTTGATGGATCATTGATTTTATAAAAATCGAGGTATGATTGAAATTCGAGGACAAACATTTACTTAAAGGGAGAATTAAGAAATTCACAGAGCCAAAAATTTGAGGATTTATTAATTTTAAGGAGGTCTTGATATGATTGAATTGATTATTAAAAAAAAAAAAATTTGAGAAATTTGAGAGATTATCTTATCTATTTGATTGCAAGATAGAAATTTTATATAGTATGAATGTTGCATTGAAGATACTGGAAGCATCGCATCGTTGAGTATTTGAGGAAAAAGAAAAGCAGAAAATAAAATCGTAAATGGAATAGTGTCAAATTAAATTCTTGGGATGAGGAGTTAGATTGGAATAAGCATCAATTGAATTTGAGTTAGATGATTGATGAGTGTTTAAAGTTAAATTTTGGGATGCAGATTTTTAAGTTTTATAAATATTCATATGATTGATGAGTGCAAAGTGGGCCACATGTGGACCCCGTTTGACCTGAAATTACCGTTTTGCCCTGTGTCCAAATTGGGCGAAAGGGTAGTGTTTTCTAGCTATCTCGCATATTAACGTTGATGATGTTTATTTTAGCATCTGAAGACGTTCATTCTGATGTCATAGTTCTGATCCCTTGTGCTTGACTTCTAGATGCTTACACTTCGCAGATTTCTTGCCAGGCAAGATACCTTGCCAAATTGCTTATAGTTCTTTGCATGCTTATCATATTTTTATATATTCATTATATGTGTGTTTTCCTTCAGTCATAATTACATACTATATATGTTGACACACACTTCACACATAGTATCATGGGAGGGGGGGACAATCAGTAGGCGTATGGGCTACCCACTCTGGTAAAATTGTAGTAACTAGCACGCACTACTGTAGTTGTGTCGCGCTGGTCGCTACCCTCGAGGTGTGTATATTTCTGGTATCGCGATGGTCACTACCCTCGAGGTATAACGGCTTCTGATGTTCATAGACGTGTGTGTGAGTTGTGAGATAGATATAGTATCCTACACCTACGCATACGTCGAAAAGGTTGTCCTTATTATGTATTTTATATAGATTATCTAGTACAGCGTACTTATATATTTTTTGTCTATTATGCATGTTTTACTGTATTCAATTGGCATGCTTCTATGTATCTTGATACATCCCTCTGAGGACCTGGTCCCTTTTCAGGTGTAGACGATCATGACTATTTACAGGCGCACGGATCAGGACTTGCTACTTATCTCTCTTTCGAGGATGTCTTCTCTTCGAGCCTCATTGATCATTAGATGTACTTATGTGGTTTCTCTTATATTCTAGGTTGTAGTGGATTTGTCTCCACCCAACTACTTGTTCTAATCAAGCATTTTATACTTGATTCAGTTATATATTTTATTGGTTATTTGATTCTGTGGATGAGATCTAGTTATGCCCTGTGACTTATGACAAAAATCTATACCACTTGCGATTATTATTCATAATATAGCGTACGTATGTGTTATAGTTTCCATATATTGGAGTTGCCATATACATACGGCTGTCATGCTAACTGTAAAACCCCTAAATTCTGAAAACGGTTTTATTACTTATTTATATTAGTTATGAGCTAAATAGGGAGAATAGATTTTTTTAGATTTATTTTGAGAAGTTTTCAGCACTTAGAGGATTTATGGAGCCATTATAAATTATTTCTAATTTATTCCATGTAGGAGATCTTTTGGACAATAGCTAACTTAACCGTATGCACCAATGTAATTTTTATATATATATATATATATATATATATATAATTTATTAGAATATAATTTCCTATTGGATCTCAAATCCAAACCCGTAACCCGTTAAACCATCTGTAACCTCCGATTTCCAAATTTCCAAAATAATTAGATTTTAATTTATTTTAAAATATCAAGTTTTATAAAATATTTCTCCTTGAAATTTTTATTTGATTTTGAACGATGTTTGATTGTAGAAGGTAATTTAAAAATCCTTTATAAAAATCCTTTTTCCTAAGTGTCGATGTAGTACAAAATAAATAAATAATAATAATATATATATTCCTCTAGTTTCAAATGTTTATTGGCTTGAAATCATAAAATTATTTATTGGATAAAATTAATTAAAAGACTAGTTGTTTCTTCAAAATAATTTTTATATTTTATGGGATAGTAAATAAATAAATTATATAGCTTTCCTAAAATATTTTCTGAAATTATAATCTTTATTTTTATTTTTACAAGTTGCCATTTCCCATCAACTAGCCTTCACACCCTCATTTTTCCCCACGTGAGAAACCCGTTTAATTAATTCTGGGCCATTCATTATTGGGCCAACCCGCAACCCTTTATCCCACACCATCTCTTCCTATTTAAGTTCTCATTCTCACAATTCCCAAAAAACCCTAATCTCCAGATTATTAGCTAGCCCCCACAATTTCCCATAAGCCAAAGCCACCACCATTTTTGTGTGCTCGTGTCCGTGTGTCCAGCATCACCGTGTCAGCCGTGATGGCCTCGGGTCCGACCCCGGGTGTCCCATCGTATCCATTTATTTCTTGTGTCCGGTTACAACTTTACAACCTGATTTCCATGTCCGACACACCCGGACACAATCCCCACACCACAGCGAATACCCACCCCGTGTCCAACACCCGGACACGCCCACAGAGCATCATCCCCTTGTCCGGCAGACCCGGACACGACCCCCTGACACACCCAGAACCCTAAACCTAACCCTAACCCTAGCACAGCCGCCGGTGGCCGCCCAGATCCGCCGAGAAGTTCCCGCCGACCGCCTCGGATCTCCTCGGGACGAAGCCGTCGACCGCCTCCTCGATCTGGCCCGCCGCTGAGTAGAACAGCCGCCGCTGGAACCGAGCACCGCAGCCCTCGACCGCTGCCGCCGTCTCACCCGCGTCGAGCACCGCCGCTGGAACGAAGCTGCATCCGCCTCGAAGCGCCCGCCTCCTCGGACAGAACGCCCGCTCCTCGGACAGAGCGCCGCCTCGAGCCGAGCGACGCCGCCGCCGCAGATCTTCCGAAGCCCGCCGCGGATCCCCTCCTCGCCGAGTTCCCGCTGCCGCCTCACCTGCGCCGACCCCGGCGGAACCCCGCCGACGACGGAGACCCCTCCCCATCGTGAGCCTCTTCTTCCCCTTTCTTTTCTCTGTTCTGAAAAGTCAGTAAATGTATTAGTATATAGTTTAAGTTGATTAATTTGTATATAGTTTAAGTTAATTAAATTGTAATTAGTTTAAGTTTAATAAATAGTTAATGTATTGTAATAGTTAATTTATAATTAGTTAATTAAATTATATAATCTGTTAGTATATATGATTAGTTATTTTATATAATTAGTTAATTAATGTAATTTGGTTATATTAATATAATTAGTTTATATTAATATGTAATTTGGTTATTTATATAAATTGATTTTATTAATATGTATTAGTCTAGTAAATTCATATAATTAACTTAGTAAATTCATGTAACTAGTTTAGTAAATACAACATGATTAGTTTTATTGTTTTAATTTATAAAATTAGTTTCGTTAATTTAGTAATCATTAATTAGATTAATTAGTTAATTAATAACCAGTTAGTAATTTCTTAATAAATTAGTAATTTGTAATTAGTTTGGAAATTTATGTAACTTGTTTATTAATTAAATATAATTAGTTTAGTAATTTCCTATAATAAGTTTGGTAATATATATGCATATTAGTTTTATTGTTTATAATTTAGTTATGTATTATGTATAAGGATTTTTGATTGATATATATACAAATATGTATTTTGGTATAAAAAGTATATATGTATATACATCTATTAGTGTATATACACAAATACGTATTTTTTAAATTACTAATAGACACTTATATATATATTATATACGTTTTATTGGTATACTAAGTATTAATGTATGTTTCAGTATTTAAATATAAATAAATGTATATTGGTATAAATGTATATATATATATATTGTACATACAATTAATGTATTGTATATGTATTTAATGTGATGTACTAGTATTAGTATATATTTTAATAATAATAATAACATTGACAATACACATATATATATATTTTAAAATGTATTTTAGCATATGTATGAGTATACATATATAATGTTCAACTAGTATAAATCAAATATATATTATAAATACATTTAAATTGGTGCATGTATAAATATAGTAAGTATTAATAAGTGTAATGTGTGTTATATACGTATCCCTACTAGATGACCTAGTTGACTAGAGCCATGCCTGGCAGAGCCCCTGAGTTCTTGTAGTTGTGATGTGTTAGTGTAGCACCTGATGCAAATATTGTATTTGATATATTTTAGGACTGTTGGTTCCTCCAGACGATACTCTGGGACAGGACATTGGTTTTACCAGCTAAGGACCAAAGGCGAGTACATTCTCTGATTAGTTTCTAATTTATGATATCTCCTATGTTCACTGTATCTAGTATAAATATCCATGCTCTTGACACGCTGGTTACACGGATTGGTATACACGGATCTCGTCATGAGATGTTATTCCTTATTCATGGTGTAGCTTGTACAAGACTTGTTTCCTTGATATCTTGTGCATGTACAGACACTGAGACCCGGGGAGATTTGCTACCTCCCTAGGGAATCCCGTGCCATAGCGTACCATGATTTGATCTACTATACCAGTCGGGGGTTTGGGGAGTATTTTAGTGTAGATATGTGATCATACCCAACTTTCCATGCATTATAGCTCACCCCACATCTCACGTCGGGTGCGGCCTGACCATCTCCATCCTTCATAGCTGTTACGTGTGATTAGCCTGACCTCTACATGCATCATAGCTAACCAACGGTTAGCCTGACCTTCATGAATCATAGCTAATCACATGTAACCAGCCTGATCAAGTTCCCAAGCCGATCACATATTAAAGCTGGTACTTACACACTTAGTCATAGGTTCCTTGCTCATGGACATATTGTTTCTTTTCCTATAGTTACTTATAGTATTTCCAGTATTTCTTTCATTGTACATTTCTCGTACCTATACATGCATCTGGTATATTTCCATCTAGAACTGCTACATAGTTTATGTCATTTATATAGAACTGCTATTTAGAGATGTACTTTGCTCCTTCCTGACTGGAAAATATTTTTCCAGACTGTGACCTTAGTGGACTTGTTTTTGACACTTGGGGAATTGGATGTTACTGATTGCAGGTATGATTATTGTGTCATTAGACTTGTGTTGTATTCTCTTATTTCTTCATTTTTCTATCGTGCTGTAGTGGTGATTGAGTATTCCTAGATTTATTTTATGATATCCACGTCTCCTTATGGAGTTGGATACTAGCGTAAGATTGTTTAGATAGTACTTGACCTAGACAGCGTTCTACCGCCGATGCTGTGGCGTAGGCTAGACGTACCCACGCTCTCGTACCCCTAAACCGGGTGTGGGTCGTGACACCATCACCCCGCGTAAACTCTTTATTTTACTTACCCTCGCGTATACTCCTACCCGCGTAAACAGCAGCAGCAGCAGTAGTAAAACAACCTCCGCGCGTAAAGTTTAAAACTACACGTAAAGCAACCTTCACGCGTAAACCAGTTCTACCGCATAATTTCTGTCACCACACGTAAAACAACCCTTTTATGACTCATTACCCACTGCCTCTCTATCTATTATTCCTAAACTAACCTCAACCGAAACCTAAACCAATGGCAGACCAACCAACACCTAAACCAATGGCAGACCATCCAAAACCTAAACCAATGAAAGGATGAAAGCAGCAGCAGCAGTAATTCTTAATCCCTAAGTTTCCCTACCGCCTCCTAATCCCTATATATATTACAACACTTCCCAAAACTCTAATCCCACTTCTTTCACTAAAACTTACACACAGGACGTACACTATACAAAGTCTTGCTCAGGCAAGTATACCTTGCCAAATTCTACTGATTAAATTATAAATTGTTGCATATATTCCTGTTGCAAAAATACATATAACTGTGTGCGCCTGAGATTGCCTCGGGTGCAGTCGATCAATATGTCGATACGTAGTATAACTGACATAGACATTAGTAGACTCACCAACAGATGCGAGGGTATTCTGATATCCTCCTATACCCTGGCACTTGTACACGCATCATGAATGCAACTCATGTTGGGATGCGGGTTCGCGTACTTGATTAGCTACCGGTGCGTGAAACACACATCACAGTTTAGCACGTAGTCAGGATTATATAGAAAATTGTGACTTGGCATATAGCTACGTGGTATGCACGTTATAGATTCGACTTGTATATCCGCATAGGGCGGGGAAGACAACTAGTAGGCGTATGGGACACCCACCTTCTTTATTGCAGATACCGCACTCTTCAGAGTGATACGGACGTATATATACTTGCAGATACCACGTCCCTTAGAGTGTTGGATGTTATATATAGATACCTCATTCTTCAGAATGATGAACGTTGCAGATACCACACTCTAGAGGACGTTGGACGTTATGCCTACGCCTTCCCATACGTACCAAGGTTGTCTTTACACTTGCATATACTTAGATGGTTAGCTCACCCTTTATTTTATTCAGTATTATATATGGCATATTTTTATGTATCTTGTTATATCCCACTGAGGACCTGGTTCCCTTCTAGATTTAGATGAGGCGTACAATCCCACGGTATACGGACCAGGGCAGGAGACGAGGTACGCATCCGAGGAGGAGCTAGAGGTGCTGCCATCTGAGTGTTTCTAATTTTGGGTAGACTTGCCATCTAGAGATGGAGCCTCTTTATCTAAATAGCCGATGCTCTAGTCAGATTATATTTCAGCACTCTTGTTTTAGTTTTATAGTGGGTTTGTTTCCACCAGACATATCTGGGTTGTACTATGACATTTCATACTTAGCACTTGTATTCCAGTACTGATTTCAGTGTTCCTTGATATATTATGGATGAGATTAGATGTTACCTGTTATATGCTAGTACTAGACTGGTTAGTATTTTAGGACAGCGTAACACGTCTCTTTGGGTCCAATAATTTGGGTTTTTCTTCGGAGACGTGTCAGCTGGCCAATGCCACGTGGACTGGTTCCACATTATTTTGGGACTAGGGCGTGACATGGTTTTAGTGGTAGCCCATGCAGGTCTAGCTTATATTGTTTTGGTTACATAACTTTACCAGACAAGCCTGCCTATAGGAATAGAGCATAAGGATCTCATTCACACTTGACTAAATCTCAATTTTCCTTTTAACTATCCTAGGTTGGATAACACAAGTTTTACGCCAAAAACCTTTTACCCTTGTTGGCGTAAAAAGCCAAACTATAAAGAGACTGCCAACTTTACGCTACGGTTATGACAACTACTTACCACGTTTCCGTAAGTTTTCCTAATCCTATGTATGACACGTCATGTATGCTATGTAGGAAACTTCCCAGCGTAAACTTGATAACCAGCGTAGAGTAGCCTGAATAGGCGTAAACCACAAGGATGGTGATATAAGCGTATTAGTCATGATTTAGCTTTTCCAGTCATAACAAAGGAAAATCTTGTGTATTAAATACAGAGATATGCCTCGAGCCCTGAGCACGAACCAGCTTTTTACAACATCAAGGAGGTTTTGTCTTATCTTGAGCGTAAAAGCTCATTACCATAGACAGCGTATTCAGAAGACTCAATCTTCTTCCCTTGAGTGGTGTATCAAATATGTCATTAAATGACAACCTGGGTCTCTGTGCAGAATCATCATCACAGCCACCCTCTCGATCATCGTGCAGTGCTTTTGTCAGATGTCAGGTTCACTGAATTATCTGACAATTTTATTCGAGGAAATACAAAGGGTTCCTCGTACAAACTTTACGCTGCAATAAAAATAACGTATGTTAGCTTTTACACAGGCAACCCTTACGCATACATATTTTTACGCACAGACTTTTTACAGGAAAGTATAGCAGACTTTTACGCAGATAGCCTTGAAGCCATGATTTATGCCAGATAGTTAAATCTTTACTTTATGCCCGACAGCTTGAAACTCTGTATTACGCAGACAATTTCAAAATCTCTATCTCTGCTTTACGCAGACAGTCTCGAATCCCTACTTTATGCAGGCTATCTAGAATCTTGATTTTACAAGGACAACTCTGAAGTCTTACTTTACACCAAACTTCTTTGAATCTCTGTTTTATGCGGACGGCTTAGCAACCTGTTTTACGCAAACATTCTATTAAATGCTTGCATCCTGTTTGTTTCTTTTCCCCCATAAATATGGACATACCCAGTGGACACACAGATGATAGGGTTGACAAGGCAACAGACACCTAGCTTGATGTCAATAGGACTCCGACTACCCCGAGAGACCAGTCACCGAGACAGTTACCGGTTTGTCCACCAAACCTCCATAATGGTCCTACTCAGGGAGCTGCACTAGCTCAGCAAGAAGGACAGACCTCCCAGGCACCAACACAGCAGGCAGATACTCCTTTGCCTTCACCTCCACCCTTTCCAGCCCTGATACCACAACTAGAGGGACAGCCACAAATATTCTAATTCTTCCAAGCCATGATGCAGACACAATGGCATTAGACTGAGACCATGAGGCAGAGCTTGATGATAGCTCTGGAGAGAACGACTACCCCAGCACTTGTCCAACCAGCTGGTACTGTTCGAGGTTTTTGCCAGATGGGTCCGGGAACGTTTTCGGGCAGCGAGACTCTGAAGGAGATATTAGATTGGGTCTCCAACACGGAGATGCTGCTGGAGGGTTCACAGCTACACCCAGACCTTTGGATGATCGTGGTAAGGGCCCAATTCAAAGGCAACGTCCATCTCTGGTGGGACTCCATAGAGCGCAGCGTCGGCAAGAACCAGACGTGGGAGCAATTCTTAGTATACTTCAATGCGAAGTATTTCCCGACTACGGTCATGAATGCTCTATACTCCCAGTTCCTGCACCTGGAACAAGGAAATATGAATGTTGACGCCTACGACGAAGAATTTAGTCAACTTAGTTGATTTGGTGCCATCCTGATACCTAACGAGCTAGAGAAGGCTAGTAGGTTCCATCACGGCCTTACCCCCGAGCTACAAAGGTATACCACCATGCAGACCAGGATCTCCTATGAGGAGGTTCTTTCAGAGGCAAGAATCCAGGAGGTCATTGGCAGAGAAGCGTGGCGCTCTAGCACGACCATACCAGCCAAAGCCCATCCCAGAGTAGGAGGGCCAATCCATCGTCCAGGAATGCAGGCACAAAGGACAGTGCCATATCAGCACAAGGAGCTTCCGATTTGTCATCATTGTGGCAAGAAGGGACATTTCGTCATAGACTGCCGAAAGAAGCTTGGACTGTGCATGATATGTGGAGCAAGTCAACACCTGGCCAGAGACTGCCCACAACGCAGAGAGAGCACCCCAGAACGAATAAGGGCCAACAGCACCAGTCCAGAGGATACTACCCCCGACTGGAGCTCAGCATCCCCTAGCACCCAGAGGATTTCAGAAGGGACTACCCTTAGCCCCACAAGAGGCTCAGTTCGACCGAGCCAGGCAGAAGGCAAGAGGGCAGAGGCACGAACAAGCCTTTGCACTAGCAGTAGTTACGGAGGAACCAGAAGGTGAAACTATTATAGGTACCATTTTAGTTGCATCAATACCTGCAACTGCATTATTTGATTCTAGCGCTACGCTATCTTTTATATCTAATAGTTTCGTAGCCATGCATAGAGTAGCTACTTCGCCCTTGCCTAAGAGTTGGAAGATTCTTACCGGAGGAGGCATCGTACCGGTTACCAGCACTATTAGAACGTGCTCCGTAGTCGTATATAGTAGGGAGATGAAAGCATAATTTTTAGTACTCCCGATGCCAAACTTCGATATTGTTTTAGGCATGGACTGGTTGAGCCAGTATAATGCTATACTAGACTGCCAGAGAGGTAGTGTCACTTTTAGACCACTAGATCAACCAGATTTCGAGTACATACGGGGCTCCATCGAGCAAGGAGTAGGCCAGACACCTAGAGCTTACATGGCTTTGGAGACAGCTCCACCAGCTATTGTTGCAGAATTTGAGGATGTATTTCCGGAGGAGTTGCCAGGCCTACCACCTGATAGAGAGGTAGAGTTCATTATTGAGTTAGTGCCCGGAGCTGCACCAGTATCTTCAAATGTGTACCGATTGGCAAAGAAGGAGCTAGACGAGATGAAGCTACTACTAGAAGAGTTGCAGATCATGGGATTTGTTCGTCCAAGTGCATCACCCTGGGGAGCACGAGTATTGTTTGTACCAAAGAATGACGGGATATTCTGAATGTGCATTGATTACAGAGCCCTTAATGCTTTGACAATAAAAAACAAGTACCCCCTGCCGTGAATTGATGATCTGTTCGACCAACTGACAGGAGCAGTAGTGTTCTCAAAGATAGATTTGAGATCAGGCTATCATCAGGTAAACGTACGGAGAGAAGACATTCCAAAGTCAGTATTCAGGACTCGTTATGGTCACTACGAGTTCTTAGTGATGCCTTTTGGATTGAAAAATGCACCTGCCGTATTTATGAACCTAATAAACAGAGTATTCCATCAGTATCTGGACCGGTTTGTGGTAGTCTTCATCGACGACATCTTGGTGTATTCAAAGAGCTAAGAGGAGCACGGAGAGCACTTGAGGCTAGTGTTAGAGACGCTAAGGCGTGAGAAGCTTTATGCAAAGCAGAGCAAATGCGAGTTTTCTTAGATCTTGTCGCTTTCCTTGGATACGTTATCTCAGGAGATGGCATTTCGATAGATCCACCGAAGATTTCGTCACTACCAACGTTTCAGAGGTGAGGAGTTTCCTAGGACTTGCCGGATATTACCGGAGGTTCGTAGAGAACTTTGCAAGGATCGCGAAGCCGATGACTCGCTTGACCCGTAAGGAGAAGGAGTTCTTCTTGTCAGAGGAGTGTCAGATAGCGTTCGACAAGCTGAAAAAGCGTCTGACTACGACACCTATCTTGACCATACCTTCAGGATCCGGAGGATTCGTAATCTACAGCAATGCATCCGAAAAAGGTTTAGGTTGCGTCTTGATGCAACATGGGATGGTTGTGGCCTACGTCTCTAGACAACTGAGGACTCATGAGAAGAATTACCCCACTCACGACCTGGAGCTTGCGATAATCATCTTTGCCTTAAAGCTTTGGAGACACTACCTATACGGAGAACGAGTGGAGATTTTCATGGATCACAAAAGCCTAAAGTACGTCTACACCCAGAAGGACTTGAACCTGAGACAAAGACGTTGGCTCGAAGTGATGTCAGACTTTAAGATTGAGCTACAGTACCATCCGGGAAAGGCCAACGTAGTAGCCGACGCTTTAAGCAGGAGGCCCATAGCATTCTTTTGGACTACCCAGCAACATCTATTAAATGACCTAGAACAGCTGGGTATAGAAGTCATTAGGCCAGAAATTGACGGCCAGTTATCAAGTTACCAGTTGCAATCAACATTGGTCAAAAGGATCAAAGTTGCCCTACCAACAGATGCCATATTCCAGAGGCTTCGACAAAGGACAGAGGCCAGAATATAAACAGTATTACGCATACACGAGGATGGGACTTTAAGATATGGTGACCGTCTCTATGTTCCGAATGGAGAACTTCATCAAGAGCTGATTTCAGAAGCGTATAGGTCAACATACTCTATTCATCCAGGAGGCACAAAGATGTACAGAGACCTGAGACAGTACTATTGGTGGCATGGAATAAAGAGGGAGATAGCCAGCTTTGTGGCAAAATGCCTGGTATATCAGCAAGTCAAGGTTGAGCATCAAAGGTCCTCCGGCTTACTCCAACCACTCCCAATACCTGAGTGGAAATGGGCGCACATCACTATGGACTTCGTTACGGGCTTTCCAAGGAGTCCTAATAGTCGTAATTCGGTATGGATAATCGTAGATCGACTCACCAAGGTTGTCCACTTTTTACCCTTTAGAGTTGGGCAATCCACAGAGGACTTAGCAGACATGTACATGAGAGATATGGTGTGACTGCATGGAGTACCAGTTAGTATCGTGTCTGACAGGGATACGAGGTTTACATCTTACTTTTGGCGAAGTATGCAAGAGAGTCTTGGTACCCGCCTAAAGTTTAGTACATCGTATCACCCGCAGACAGATGGCCAATCCGAGCGTACTATTCAGACACTGGAAGATATGTTGAGAGCATGCATGCTTGATTTCAGTAGATCATGGGAAGACCATTTATATTTGGTCGAGTTTTCCTATAACAATAGCTATCAAGCGAGCATTCAAATGGCTCCCTACGAAGCACTATATGGGAGGAAGTATCGTTCCCCAGTATATTGGAGCGATGTGGGTAAAAGACAGATTCTTGGACCAGAATTGATTGTTTGTACAGTGGAGAAGGTAAAGAAAATCTAAGGACACTTGCGAGCAGCACAAGATAGGCAAAAACAATGGGCAGATCTTCATCGTCGTCCCTTGGAGTTTAAAGAGGGCGATCATGTCTTCTTGAGGATATCATCCACCAGAGGAATCATTCGATTCGGAGGACGCGGTAAGTTGAGTCCAAGATATATTGGACCATTTAACGTGCTAGAGAGAGTGGGAGAAGTGGCGTACCGACTTCCGCTACCACCTTCTCTTGAGGGAGTACATGACGTATTCCATGTGTCACAACTCAGGAGGTATGTGGCAGACAGTAGTCATATCCTCGACCATTCAGAAATCATCATTGGGCCGAGCTTATCATATCAAGAGCAACCCGTTAAAATCCTTGATCATCGAGAGAAAGTATTGAGAAACCAGTCTATTCCCTTGGTCCGAGTAGCATGGAAGCATGGCGCGCTAGGAGAATCTACTTGGGAACGCGATGACGACATACGTAAACTTTATCCGAACCTGTTCACAGACCAAGGTATGAAATTACCATGTTAATTTATATATCTTCTACCATTCGTACTTTCTACCGTGACTTAGTTTTAATTTTGAGGGCAAAATTTTTATAAGTTTGGTAGAAAATAAAACCCCTAAATTCTGAAAACGGTTTTATTACTTATTTATATTAGTTATGAGCTAAATAGGGAGAATATATATTTTTTTAGATTTATTTTGAGAAGTTTTCAGCACTTAGAGGATTTATGGAGCCATTATAATTTTTTTCTAATTTATTCCATGTAGAAGATCTTTTGGACAGTAGCTAACTTAACCGTATGCAACAATATAATTTTTAGATATAGATATATATATATATATATATAATTTATTAGAATAGAATTTCCTATTGGATCTCAAACCCAAACCTGCAACCCGTTAAACCATCACCCCGCATAAACTCTTCCTTTCACTCACCCCCGCGTATACTCCTACCTGCGTAAACAACAGCAGCAGCAGTAGTAAAACAACCTCTGTGCGTAAAGTTTAAAACCACGCATAAAGCAAACTCTACGCGTAAACCAATTCAAAACATAATTTCTGTCTCCGCGCGTAAAATAACCCTCTTATGACTCATCCCCCACCGCCTCTCTATCTATTATTCCTAAACTAACCTCAACCGAAACCTAAACCAATGGCAGACCAACCAACACCTAAACCAATGGCAGACCAACCAAAACCTAAACCAATGAAAGGATGAAAGCAGCAGCAGCAGTAATTCTTAATCCCTAAGTTTCTCCATCGCCTCCTTATCCCTTTATATATTATAACACTTCCCAAAACTGTAATCCCACTTCTTTCACCAAAACTTATACACAGGATGTACACTATACAAAGTCTTGCTCAGGCAAGTATACCTTGCCAAATTCTACTGATTAAATTATAAATTGTTGCATATATTCCTGTTGCAATAATACATATAACTATGTGCGCCTGAGATTGCCTCAGGTGCAGTCGATCTATATGTCGATATGTAGTATAACTGGCTTAGATATTAGCAGACTCATCAACAGATGCGAGGGTATTCTGATATCCTCCTAGACCCGGGCACTTGTACACGCATCATGATTGCAACTCATGTTGGGATGCGGGTTCGCGTACTCGATTTGCTACCGGTGCGTGAAACACACATCACGGTTTAGCACGTAGTCAAGATTATCTAGAAAGTTATGACTTGGCATATAGCTACGTGGTATGCACATTGTGGATTCGACTTGTATATCCGCATTGGGCGGAGAAGAACACTAGTAGGCGTATGGGACACCCACCTTCTTTATTGCTGATACTGCACTCTTCGGAGTGATACGGACGTTTATATACTTGCAGATACCACGTCCCTTAGAGTGCTGGACATTATATACAGATACCTCATTCTTCGGAATGATGGACGTTGCAGATACCACACTCTAGAGGACGTTGGACATTATGCCTACGCCTTTCCATACGTACCAAGGTTGTCTTTACACTTGCATACACTTAGATTGTTAGCTCACCCTTTATTTTATTCAGTATTATATATGGCATGTTTTTATGTATCTTGTTATGTCCCACTGAGGACCCGGTTCCCTTCATGATTTAGATGAGGCTTACTATCCCATGGTGTACGGACCTGGGCAGGAGACGAGGTACGCATTCGAGGAGGAGCTGGAGGTGCTGCCATCCGAGTTTTTCTGATTTTGGGTAGACTTGCCATCTAGAGCTGGAGCCTCTTTATCTAGATAGCCGATGCTCTAGTCAGATTATATTTCAGCACTCTTGTTTTAGTTTTGTAGTGGGTTTGTTCCAGCCAGACATATCTGGGTTGTACTATGACATTTCAGACTTAGCACTTATATTCCAGTACTAATTTTAGTGTTCCTTGATATATTATGGATGAGATTAGATGTTACATGTTATATGCTAGTACTAGACTGGTTAGTATTTTAGGACAGCGTAGCACATCTCTTTGGGTCCAATAATTTGGGTTTTTCTTCGGAGACGTGTCAGCTGGCCAATGCCACGTGGCCTGGTTCCACATTATTTTGGGACTGGGGTGTGACACTAACGTATTCCTAGTCCTACGTATTTTAGGACTAGGGTATGGCAAGTGCGCCACTCTTTGTAAATAAAGAAAGTGCGCCATCCTCTAAATAGAGAGAAAGTACGCCATTCTTTCTTTTGTTAAGTTTATTTATAGAAAATTATGTCATCTTCATAAGGTACACTTTTTATGCTTCTACAAGACCCCATTCAAAGTTTTTGAATTTTTTCAAATAAATTTAAAATACTTTGATTTAGAACATAAAAGTTGTTGAGATATTTGTGCGCGCACTCAAGGTAAAATCCCAACAATTTTACTAACGTGGTTATAGGTCTGACATGAACGTATCTTGTCAATTTATTATTTTGACTTGTTCCTTGGTTTGACGCAGTCTTTAAGGAAATGTATGCAGCTTTTAAGGAGATGCAGGTTGGTTTTTCAGGAATATTTTTCGAGAGCTATTTCACACTTAGCATGTTTTCTCCTACAAATAGGAGAAAAAAATTCACCAACACTCCCACACTTATCTCCTTATTGCTATGACACTTGAGTGTGGTTATTGTTAAGTGTGGGCCTAAGAAGGTGGTCGAAATAGCATGGCGCCACTGGCTTTGCTGGCCACCGAGAAGACGCAAGAGGAGACACTTCCCAAAGATGTTGTTATTGAGCTCATTGTGTGATGTAGCATGGAAGTATGTCATAGCCTTCGTCGTTCATGTTGAAGTGATGAATTACCCAGAAAACTGTTTATTGTCTTCAAATCTAGCTCGCTGGAATTACTCTCTTAACATGGCCCCGGTGCTGATTATAGGGTTGGAATTAGAATCACCAACCGAGACTTCTAACGGTGACGCTTGATGGCGATGGCGAAACAGTTTCCTTTTGACTCGTCATGTCCTCCATCGAGTCAGGATAGAATTGGGTCTGTGCTAATTTAAACAGGCCCAGTCTGTGTAGCATCCTCGCTTGTCCGTAATACAGATTTTTTTTCCTGTACTGTGGTTTGCACTGAGGAGCTCATTTCTTCTGTGCCTTAATGTATCGGGAGAAGATGGGACACATAGATGGGGATGGCTCTGTGATAGATCCCAATCATATAAAAATTTGGATGTAACAGATTTCTATATGTATAATCATGATTTTTAGAAAAAAAATCTAGGTGTGATAGATCTCTATCAAAAGTAATTATGATTAAATATCAATAAAATTGTTTTGACTTTATTATGTTGTATTGCTGATGAGAGATTCTTGCTGTTTTTACCTCCACATAAATGTGCTTTGAAAAAGAGCGAGGATTGCATGCACTATATCTCTTCTGTCATCCAAATAGTATACATATTTACTCATAGTTATATCAACTGACTGATATGCGTATTCTGCTATGTGTATCATGACAACTTTTTTGTCAATAAAATAATTTGTCCATGTAAGAATTTCTAACCCAATATGTGGAATTTCAACCATTATGCTTAGTGTTGTCCTCTATTTCTAACCCATTATGTGGAATTTCTAACCCAATATGGGATAAATCCTAGTAGGACTTCCTCTATTTCTATAATGTCCTCTACGAAGGAAGAGGAGGGAGCGTTCCCCATTAATCCGAGTTGAGCAAATATTTTTCAGAATTTTGTTGGTCCTTCCTCGAATAAACTCACCATGTTTTAGACTGATGTTAACGATTCTCTTACTTCGTCTATTGTCGTGGAGGAATGAGAAGATCAGGCCAGAATAATGGCTACCCATCGAACATTTGCATATTCTGACGTATGTATCTTTCATGCTCTTGCAATATTTGTAAACAATTTAGAAGATTCTGACCCATCTTCTCCTTAAGTATTTGTATTGTCCTTTCCTCATTTTTCATCAATAAAAAAATTTTGTTTTACCTTAGTGATACTTTCAAATCGATACCCATTGAATATATATCTGCTCAGAGGTATTATGGACATGGTAGAATAATTTTGTGGAAAAATTTGGTAGATTTATCACTCAAGGAATACTCATTGAGAACAAATGATAAATTTTACGTGATGTAATACTATCACAGGAGATATGGACGTGATAGCTCACTAGTTTATTTTACTGGGAAGAGAAGAAAGATTAGTTCAAGGGCGAACTATTGTCTTTTCTTTAGGGGATAATAAATAAAATATGATTCAAAGGTAATATAGACATGAATCACATTATACTTATTGACTGGTGAATAAACATGTGAGATTATTTCCAACCCAACTAGGGATCAAGAATATGATATCCTTAAAATAACTGGGCTTTAAGAATGGAATATTTTTTTTGGAGAGAATCATTTAGATTATCTCAATGAGAGTGTTTCGTTGGATCTGAGTATTGTCCTGCTGGAAAACTTTAAGGATCCATTACCCATGTCTTATTCAAAAATGAATATAGGTAATAGTTCGAGAGGCCGTGTAGGCTACGAGTTGCTGGGGATTAAAAAAAAATTGTTGTACATCTTATTTTAATATGCTAGAGATGGAAAAGAATATGTCGTCCTTAGACATAATACTTCTTGAGGAATTTGCCGTTGATAGACATCATTATCAAATCTTCATTAGATTTAGCGAGTCTGTAGGCTCCGTTGGAGAATACTGTCGCCACCATAAAAGGACATTCCCATTTAGCTTGGAATTTGCCTTTGCTATTATGGGTTGTGATTATATCTCTCCTTACTGTAAGGACCAATTCACCGACCTGTAATATTCTTTCTTTGATATTTTGATTAAAAGCTCTGAAAATGCGTGCTTGGTATAGTTTAATACGCTGTTGAACATGCAGGCACTTTTTATCTAATATTTCTAATTCTTACAGGCGCAATCAATCATTATTCTCTACTATTAGCTCATTAGAAATGGCTATTCTAAGAGAAGGTATATGAATTTTCATTGGAAGAACTTTTCACATCCGTAGACAAAAGAGAATGGTGTAAAACCAGTTGGAGTCTGAACTGTTATACGATAAGCCCCTAAACACTCTCCGATTTTCTCATTCCAATCGTGTTTGTTGGACGAGACAAACTTTTTACGGAGTTTGATTATGATTTTGTTGATGGCTTCCGCTAAGCTATTGGCTGCTAGATTATAGGCCGTAGATGCTATATTCTAGATTCGACTCTTGTCATAGAACCGATAAAATGCTTGACTGGTAAATTGTGGCCCAATATCATGTATCATCCTCCGGGGAACACCAAAACAATAGTTAACATGGTATTTGATGATGTTAATTATATTAGACGTCTTAACTTCGATGAGCGGGACTGTTTCTGCCCATTTGGAGAAGTAATAAGTTATTGCAAGTATGAATTGATATCCTCTAGAAGAAGATGGGCTGGTCGGACCAATAATTTCCATTCTCCAAGCTTCAAAAGGCCAGGAGGCAGCTGTACGGTGTAAGAACTCTTTTGATTGTAAATAAAATCAGCATAGTCTTGACACGAATTGCACTTACGAGCATAATCTACGGCATTTGCCACCATGGTGGGCCAATAAAAACCCATTCTTCTAAGGCGGTCTTATAATTTAGGACCTGGCTGATGTGCTCCACATATGCCATCATGAGCTTCACGGATTGATTGTCTAGATTCATGGTTAGAAAGAAAATGTAGTAGCAATCCCCCATAAGAACGTCGATATAATATTTTGGAAGAGGCTCCATAATAGAATCCGAGTGAGCATCTTTTAATAGAAGTGACTTCTTTCAGATTTTTTAGAAGAATTCCATAAGCACTGTAGTCTATAAAAGGGTCTCTCCAATTTTTATCCATGGAGGTTGACTTTATAATGAAACTCTGTTCAACGTGTGAGTTATTTTTTGTACAGAACAATCATCGTCATGTTAGCAAAATTAAGTGTTATCTCTTTAGGGGAACGACCAATGATGTTGCTAGGACGGCCAAAGAATCTGCTTCCATATTATGTAACTGAAGCATGTATTCGATGAAGAATTCTTTGAAAGTAAAATTCAGTTCGATTGCTGCTTGGTAATAAAGAAAGAGAAATTTATGCCGAACCTCATACTCTCCCCTGATCTGATTGATTATCATCTTAGAATCTCCGTAGGCTTCAAGATATTCTGTCCAATTCTTTAGCTAATTGGAGACCAATAAGTAGAGCATTATAATCTGTCATATTATCGGAAAATGGTTCACTAAGAGAATATGCTAGACGAATGAGTAGTTTGTCAGAGATACTAGGACTGCGTCAACTCCAGCTACTATATTGCCTTTGGGTCATATTCTTGATGGGCCATCAAAGATTAGTTACAATGTGTCAACTTCCATTGCCATATTAGATTCGAAGACTTCATCTGGGATGTCACCGTATAGTTTGGAAGTTTCTGGTACAGGATAAGCTGCCAGGAAGTCAGCTAGAGATTGACCCTTTACTGCTTTTTGTGGCACATATACCATATCATAAGGTGATAGCAACATTACCTATGTGGCTAAACGAGAATTGAGTGTGCTTGGCTTAGTTATCAATACCCAGAGAGAATTTACTCTAGATATGACATGAATGGTTTGACCTGACATGTAATGTCGTATCTTCTGAATAGCAAATATAAAGGCGAGACATTCTTTTTCTACCAGATTATATCGATGTTCAGCGCCGACCATCATGCGATTGAGATAATAGATCACCTGTTCATGGCCTTCATTACTCTTCTATGTAAAAGAAGCTCCTAAGGAGTGATACATTGCTCGAACATACAGCAAGAAAGGTTTTCCTACGATCAAAGACACCAGAATTGGCAAATTTGTTAAATATCGTTTGATGTCATCGAACACTTATTGACATGCTCCGTTCCAAACAAAGGATATGCCTTTCTTCATTAACTGAGTGAAGGGTCGACATCGTCCTGAGAGATTGGAGATAAATCTCCTAATGTATGCTAGACGGCCTTGCAGACCACGAAGTTCTTTGTGATTACGTAGAGGCTGCATTTCCAGGATAGCTTTATTTTTATCGGGGTCAATATGAATACCTTTGAAAGTTATAACAAATCCGAGGAACTTTCCATTGGAGACTCCTAGAAAGAATTTAGTTGGATTCATCTTCAATTGGTGGCGGCGCATCAATTCGAACACAGTCTTCAAATCTTGAAGGTGATCATCTTTAAGACGGCTCTTGACAACAATATCATCCATATAGAATTCTACTATTTTTCGTAAATACTTATGAAAAATCATACTCATGGCTCGTTGATATGTTGTACCCACATTCTTCAAGCTGAAGGGCATGAATGCATAATATTAAACTCCCAATAGTGTACAAAAAGAAGTATATTTTTCGTCATCAGGTAACATCTTAATTTGATTGTATCTAGAGAACCCATCCATGAAGGACATACGTTCAAATCCTCATGTATTATCGATCATGAAATCTGTAATGGGAAGAAAAAATTCATCTTTTGGACAAGCCAAGTTCAGATCTCGATAATCTATGCAGACTCGGACCTTTCTATTTTTTTTTATGACTGAAACGACATTGGCTACCCAGTCGGGATGTTGCTCTTCTCGAACGTAGCTACATGTGATACTTTTTTTGACTTATGCTTCAATTGCATCCATCATATCTGGATGGAATCGTCGTTGCTGCTGTTTCACCGATTTAGCATTTGAAAGAATATTGAGCTTATGTATAGCTATTTGAGGATCTAGGCCAAGCATATCCTCGTAACTCCAGGCGAAGACATCGATATACTCTTTTATTAGCTGGAGTAAAGCGTGTTGATCTTCTTCAGGAAGACTCTTGCTAATAAAGATCGGACTTGGAAAAGATTCTTCTCCTATCAATTTGGACTATTTCATCCTCTGTAGGTGGTTCACGTTGCTCAAACCGAAGCTTCCATTGAGTATCCATTTGTTGTGTCCATGAATCATTTTTGAATGGTTCTAATAGTTCGGCATTTTTATCATCTGGGACGGTTGATACCATATTTACATAAAAATTCTATTTGAATACGTTACCCATGCTTTCATCATAATCCCACAATGATGAGTCAGAGAAAAGAGAATGCATCTCTTCTTTCGATTTTGAACTTTCATGACTTGTTGGTGGTGTAACGTATCCCAAACCACGACCAGTCCGTTGGTAGTTTATTTCTGGCTTGCTTTTCGAAAAGCAGTGATGTATAAGAGTCTATATGCCTTTTCCATAATTTAGTTCCAAACCACATTTTAAGCTGTAGCCCATCTTTTGTATAATATTTTTGGCTGGTTGGTTGTAACGATACGGTTGTATCTTTCTAATATCCTCGTCAGAGTCATTAGTCTGCATGCCTCTATTGTTTCTACCTTTGCCAAAAATTATCTGACGTTGCTTGTCCTGTCTTACTGGGACTATGAAGTATGCGTACTCATATTGTTCATATAATGAACTATATTGAAATAGAGATGTCGCTGGTATGGACAAAGCTTCGTGGAGTTGTAGAGCCTCCAAGAATTTTTATCAAATGATTCTTCATCAATGTAGTATAAATTAGTGTCTTCTTTAATCATAAAATATAAGATTTCTTTATCTTTCATATAGTCATTAGAATCTTAAGACTTGATAACAACTTGGCAAGATTAATGACCAGGGGTTAACTCACTGATGTTGGTTGCTTGTTACGACGAAGGTTGATAACAAGGGGTTCATAATCTGGTGTAGGATGTTCATTGCATCGAAGGTTAATGACAATGGAGGTAATTTGTGCAGGTTGATGTCAAGAGGCTTGTATTTATGAGGGAATGAAACATTTTTCCAATGAGGAGGATAAGGCTGTTTTACCCCCAGCTTACGGAGTTGGCCTTTTTTCTTTAAAATTTCGACCTGTGCACGCAACTTCCGGATAGCTTCGAGAGGATCTTATGTTTGGAGTGGTGCAATTGACTGATAAGATCCTGGTTGAACATGTATTATCATCGGCGGAGGTCCACTCTCAATATTGAGAGAATTAAGTGTTGGCATTACTGACTCTTGGTTTATGACTGCTTCTGGATTTGTATTATCCTTAAGAGGTGTTATTCTAGGAGTAGGCTATGCGGGTATGAATAAAGATACTTGGATAGGTACTGGTGTAGCAGAATGTTGAGCTGTCATCATTTGATGCATATTTTGCATCATAGTGTGCATGTCTCTAAGAGCGGCCTCTACTGAGTTGAGGCATTAATCGATGAATTCTGATGGAGAAGCGTCTTGTTTAACACCGATGGCGTAAACGCTAAAATCTTTGTGTACAACAGAGAAAGAGCCGTATAGTTGGAGTCTATACTGTCAGTTTCAGAATCGAGAAGATTTCTACCCCGGACATTAGATTACGAGGAATGGGGATTCCTGTGAAGACTGAGCGCCCGTCTTCGAGAATGAGTATTTTAATATACTCCTTCAAAGGAGTCGACGAGTTGGTCAAATCTTCTTTGGTTAGGTGTTCTTGAAGAACTTTGTCTTGATTGTCTGCTTCCATATGGAAGATGCGAAGCCATGTATGCTGAAGCAAGGAGCGGTTTGTCATCATACTCCTGGTTGTCAACTTATTTTGTATGTCGAGGTTTAGGAGACATAGTGTAGGTCAATGTCAAATACAGGTCATTTTGCTGATGCATAACAACATTCAATTACAACTTTGTGACAATCTGATGTACAACAATATTCAATTACAACTTTGTGACAATTGCAACGATGTTCATTAGGAAACATAGTTGCAAGGGCTGAGGGATTTCTCTCCTTACGATTTTGTACTATAAGTTCGTGTAAGTCATAAGGGGGAAGAAAAATAGAGAAGGAGGGCAGACTCTGCCTCTTTACATGAGATACATTAGACCTCTTATACAATTATTTAGTTTCTTGAGTGTAAAGTGAGGTACTGACTTAATTGGCATACGATCGATCATCTCTCATACTCTTGTTATTCACAAAGGAGGGGAAATTGTTCTGAATTTTTTTCACATGTCCACGCGCGCAAACAACACGTCGTGAGGACGTTGGTCCTGTTTGGTGCACATTTTGTGGCATAGGAAGAGTTGGTGCAGTTTGCCTACGTGCATTTGTTTTTGTTCGCAGGTCTTGGCCTGGCGCACCAATAGCAGGTTCATAACGAGTAGCGCATAACTTCCCTTTAATTGAGAGCATGATCATGATGTTATGGGGATGATTTTTCCTAACTAACTTTTTATTAGCACATGTAGAGAGATTGGTTTGGAAAGCGGTGTCCATGACTTGTTTGCCCCGTATATGACCATCAATATGTGTAGGTTCAGAAGCTTGGGTGTGGATCACCCTTAGATTGATATTGCATGAGTTGCGCGATTTGTATCCCTTGTTTAGCGTATGGGATTCAGAAACTTGGGTGTAGATCACCCTTTGCTTGATATTACACGAGTTGCGCGAATTGCATCCCTTGTTTAACGCAAGAGAGTTGTCCAACAAATCATGGATTTGAACTTGGTTGACAAAATTGACAAGGGAGTTCTCGTCAATCAGAATATTTTTTTCCTTGTTTGCAGCAACTTCGGGATATGCATGACGAGACTTGGGCACCCACACTTTTTGAGTTTTTCTCGACTTGAGTGCAGATGAGGGGTTAGCACTACCCCCCGAATGTAGCATTTCTTTGTATGCTTGTTGGTCAAACTTTACGACCAAGGTCTTCTGCATCGAGCCGATTGACGTAGCGTCGAGTTGAGCTATCACCTTCTCGTCAGATAAGAAGTCGTCCCCAGCAGAGTCGCCATCTTGTTTGCAAAGAAAAGTTTATATAAAACTTTTGTATTACAAACAATTAAAAATAAAGAAAAGTACAAAAAGATCATAAACAGGAATCTAACTACAGTTGATTCTGAAGAAGTATAGCTATGGAGATCTGATCTGCGGATGATCAATTTACTCCTAAGACTACTTAACGATGAAGAAATGCAAGGAATGTTGTGAACAACTTGGAGAGTTGAACAATAAGAAAGCTTGGCAACAATGGCACGATAAGCTTCTATTTCTCTCCTCTCTGTTCTTGTATCACTCTCTGTATTTATAGAGTTTAGGAGCAGTTATAAGCGTGTGCGCGCACTTTGGACAATTTGCACTATTTTACCATTGTGCGTGCACTTTTGGTGAACTAATACCCCACGTTCTGAATTAGTGGGTGCACAACTCGCTGCCTGTTTGACATGTAGCTTCCTATACGAGGAAAGCATAGGTCATGAGGGAAAGTTATTTGTAAACTTTTTACGCGAAGCATGGCATGTAAGGCACACACTCATAACTGCTCACTATCAGTTAGAATAGTATGCACACTTTAGAAGTGATCTGGAGACTAGTGCACTTTTGGAAAGATTGACAATACAAGCGCTTTCTAAAGAAATAGCCAAATAGCGCACTTATGATGAAATTGGCCGCGATGGCACATTTTTTAGAAGTTGGCACAATGATGACTTTTGAAAAAATTGGCACAGCGGCGCACTTTTGAAAAAATTGGCACAACGACGCACTTTTGATAAAATTGACACAACGGCGCACTTTTGATAAAATTGACACACCGACGCACTTTTGAAGATATCGGCACAACGGCGCACTTTTGATGAAATTGGCACAGCGGTGCACTTTTGATGAAGTTAACACAGCGACGCACTTTTGATGAAGTTGGCATAGCGGCTGGGTCGTTAAACGACAAACTGGGTCTGCGTGTCGCAGTCCAGCTATAATAATGACTTTTGAATCTTTGATTTTTGTTCCAGCCTGTCAAATTTTTCGCATTTAATGCTCGGAGAAAATCAGACATATAAAATGTACGCATGTCTGCACTGATGAAAGTAGCTACGTCATTATTCTGTTCTATGAATAGTGTGCCACCCTTTGAAAAGAAAGAAAGTGCGCCATCCTCTAAATAAAGGGAAAGTGCTACATTCTTCCTTTGTTAAGTTTATTTGTAGAAAACTGCGCCATCTTCATATGGTGCAATTTTTATGCTTCCACAACTCATACGATCGAAGACATCTGTAGGAATTTCATTCACTAGATCAGATGGTAGTAAACTTAACGCCTCCGGCAGTAACAAACTCAACAGCCTCATCACTACGACAGGAGATAGAATAGGGCTAGAAGCAGCATCGGGCCGAGTAAAGGCCCTAAACGGACCAGACATCGTGGCGCAAGGGACAACAACGGGAGGAGCACGGATACCAACACCTATGGAGGGCTGAATGGTGCTAATCGACTCCTGCATCCCCACCATAGCAGCCTGTAATATGGTCATTGCCATAACAAGATGATCTATCGTATCTGGCTGTGCCATAGTAGAAGACGTCGGCGATGGAGGCCTCGAGTATAAAAAAAATCTGCCACGCCAACGAGCTGGTGCCGTAGACGCGACCACCCTTCCCTCTCCCACCAGCGGCCTTTATAAAAAGGTCGTTGGTTCGGGCGAAGACTCAACGACACTCTCATCCAGTCCATCCTGAGAGGCCCGAGTGGCTCTCTCAGTCTGTTGAGACTGGAACGTAGTGTCATTTCCCGTTCCCGATATACGTATTTGGGACGTATTATTTATTGCTTGTATGTTTATTAGGTTGCATGGAGACTAGACCTATTCTTTGGTTTAACTTGGTTCATAGTTTAGTTGGTTGGGTTAATTTTTGTAATTGTTGTTTTTGTTTAGTAATTATCGCATAATTATTAATACAATAAATTATTAAAATAAATTAGCTAATAAATTTATTTAAAAATTCAATAAAACAGGACAAGACATGTTTTATTCTTTCCAATTGCTTACACATGACTTAAAAAACATAAAAAAAAACATGAACTCATAAGTATTGCTAAAATTATTCAAACAAAAATATCAATTGTTACGAACAAAATTAAAATAAATTTTTACATTTGTTATGAATTATTTTCAAAAAGTAAAAATAATAGTAATTTTGAGACATACATTTACATCTTTTTTTTGAATTGCTACAAACAAATGGCATACTTTTAAAAATTACATTACATACATTTACATATGTTCTAAATTGATTCTGAATTATAGCAGCAGGGAAGGGGCAACAGATAGAAACCACAAATTCAGTCCCACATTGTCAAGGGAGGAGCAACATTTGACAACACGAGCATAATAATAAATAGCATCATGAGAACAAAATTGTTAATTTCACCTTTCAGGCCAAAAAAAAACGACAAAAAAAAAAAAAAAAACCCCAAGAACCCAAACAAAAGTTTTCAATAAGATATGAAAAAATAATCCCATACCCATTATAATCCGAAAATTGGTGGCTCAGATAATTTTGTCACCAAACTCCGAAACCATAATCCGCATGGTCTTACACATGTTCTCTAGATCATATCAGTTTGAAACAAATGTAGTATCATTTTCTTTCCATATCTCAAATGTAGAATCAAATTGTATAGACTTTGGACTCTAGACAATTAAATTCCCAAATCTAGGGCCCCTGGCAATTGCCTCATTGCATCCTTTTTGCCTTTTGCTACAATCAAATCTTGGGCCCTTGGCAATCTTCTCATCACATCTATTATATTGGTCTTGACATTTGCTTTCCAAATTTGGAAGAGAGGAGGTGTGGTGGTTGTGGTTGTCACTATGTTGGGCACCAGAGGATGATACAAAGGGATGTACTAGAAGCTCGTCTGCAGTCCATCGTTCTTTAGGATCTGTAGCAAAACACTTACTCAGGAAATCCCTTCCCTCCTCTGACAACTTGAGCTCCTTGGTACACTTGAAAGCTAGGTCTCCAGTAACCATCTCCACCACGGTGCATCCGAGCGACCATATATCCAACGGAGGCTCGTACTCGCCGTGGGTCAGGGTCTCGGGCGAGGCGTAGGCTGGCGTGCACCCGAAACCCTTCTGCCTCTTTCCAGCTTTCTTGGAGAGTCCAAAGTCAGCGATTTTCACGTCTGAGTCGGTCCACACGAGTATGTTCTCAGGCTTGAGATCAGAGTGAACGTATCCTCTCTTGTGGACGTGGGCAAGACCTCGGAGTATCGACTTGGTGTATCTTCGCACAGCATGCTCAGGAAGTCCGCGTGATGACTGAATAAGTTTATGGAGGCTTCCGCGACACGCGTACTCAAGATACATGTTGTATATCGGAGGCGTGTTGCGATTGTTAGCATCCAAAACGAGCTCGTCACCAATACATTGTAGCAGCTCGGGGCAACCGTGGAGAGCATCCATTAAAAGCTTCTCTCGCATCAACATTGCTGAGGCAAAGGGTAAGGGTGCCGATTTCACTGCCACGTACTCGAGGGGCCGTCCTCCATCATCTCGGATAACTCCCAAACACACCGTGGCTGAAGATCCCCTCCCAAGAACGGCTACTTTAGCACAGAAAGGTGAGAAACCCAATCTCATTTTCTCCTCCTTCTTCTTTCCTAACTTTCTCTTCTTCTTTCAGAGCAAATATTCTTATCGCTGGCTACTACTTATACTAAAGGGAAAGGAAGGGACAATATTATATTTGGAAATACTAGTAAGTAACCGTTGTTCAATCCTAACTAGTATTATATTCTTTAGGCATTGGACCATATTTGGAAATAAATACACCATGCGTCAAATATTATTTCTTTTTTTTTCATTTCAACCGGGTTGAATTTTCGTTTTTCAGTTTAGGTTCATAATTTATTACCAAAAATAGATTTCTTATAGGATTCTTTCCTAACTATTTCTGATTCCTTTAAATCCATTTTATATAGGAATGGCAATAGTAATAGTAATACTAGTACTATTATTAGATGGAAGATACAAATCCCGAAATCGGTATGGTTTCTTATTAATAAATTCCATACTATTTGTGAAATTGTATGTATATAAATCACAACATTGATCTATATTAATATTATTTCATTTCAAACTATTTATTGTAGTTGCACTACCTATAGACAATTATATAAACAATAATATCTATTTCAAGTGGATATTATTTCAATTAACTAACGAGAAACAACATATGATATATAAAATTATGTCAAAATGTATCAAATATAATTTTTATTTTTAGAAGATATTTTATTAGTACTGGCTTTACAAAAAGAAGAACCTGCTACTCCGATCCGAATCATCAAAACTGTCAAATCCAACGATACCGATACTCATAGGAAGCATCCAAAACCGATTCTGATACCGGTATTATGAACTTTGTACTTCGATTACAAAACACAATGAATACCTTTTGTAAATATTCCCTGAAAATATCAGGTATAATTAAAATACTAGATATAATCTATCACTCGCCAAATTTTTTTGTATTCTTCGACTTGGTAGTTGGGGCTGTTATCACTACATTAAAAATATAAATATAGAAGGGAGATGAACAACTCCTTAATACAATAATCAATATTGTTGGTTTTTTTTCATGGTATCAAAGCATTATGGCTTTTTTAATTCTAGAGACGTTCGAAGTTTCAAATAATCAATATTGTTGATTATCTCTAGCAGTCTCCGTTCCTTCGAAGCGCCGCCATCTCCTTAACGCCGACTTTGTTCCGTCGACGTCAGAGACACCACCGACTGCTCTCCTCATCAACGTTCTTATTTGGAAGATCTCGAGATTTCTTAGTTGATCCCGCATTGTTGAACATTTGGACCTGTCACTCGGGTGTTAATAGGATCAACATGAACCCATAGCAACGAGAAGAAGGAGGCGAGAAGAACGGACCACACAACCACAATAGAAAATAGTCGATGTTCGATTCTGACGATCCATAAGACCCTTGAGGAAGGGTTAGAGATGAACAATCACCCAAAACACTACTAAAATACAGAGATTTAGTGACATCCATATCCGTCGCCAATATGTCGCTATTTGGAATAGCGACGACCTAGTGACGGCTTAAAGACGGATTTAGACCTTTAGGAAATCACATGTCACAAAAAAAATTCATCGCCAAGTTGCAGAATCCTTGACGACAAACTGACGTTTTGGTGACGTCGATTTTGTTGACGTTTATACGATATCCCAGCGACGGAAAGAGACATATAAATTCCGAAATAACATCTATATATTTATCCGGATTTGATTAGGTTGTCGGTTTGTTATTAAAAAAATTGGTTTAGAAAATTATAATGATTGTGCCTCATCTATCTAACCTGGAATGTGATTGTGCATTACTCGTCTGTGTATATATACCTTATGTAGTTAACTGTTTCTGCAAATTTTTAAACAGAACCCACAACGACACTTTGAAGTGAACCATCGGGAATATTTTTGTTAACATTGACATGGTTAAACCTCTTAGAAGTGAGATATGTATGGAAGGAGATTGAATTCACAAAAGATTTGAGTTTATCATTTCTTTCTTGCTCATATGATTTTTCAGACAGCCATGTTTATGGGAAAAGGGTATAGACAAAGCTCAGTCAATACTTTTGTCTACAAATTTCAATTCATGCCCAACAATTTCCTTCTTGCATGAAATAACAAATATTTTATTGAAAATAAATAAATAGTGGAAAGAATTCCACTATTTTTTTAAAATGGTAATTGTTATTCTCTGAGATAGATCTTCAGATGGATTGAACAGATGTCAGAAACAAAACTCTGAACGAGCTTGTTAAGAAGGTAGCAAAAAATTCTGAACGAGCTTGTTAGGATGGTACCATATCTTCCTGAATGGAGATCTAAACTCAAGACGAGTGCCAACTCCAGAAACCAACTGGCAGAAACAAGCGTTGTTCTTTCTTGCAAACACATTTGCAATTGAGATAGAACAAGAAACAATAAAACGAAAATAACCTTCGTTCTTCCTTGCAAAACACAGTTGCAATCAGACATAACGAACAAAGAAAAAAAGGAGAAGAAGACATAATAAAATTATTCTTGCTGGGACGGTGAAGACCACCGTTTCTCAAAGAAAGAATCGTCCTCTATCGACGATCTGCTCCCTGGAGCCAGCAAGTTCACAAGAGAACTTCTGGAACGCTTCTAGTCACCTCCTTGTGTAACTTGAATGGACTCTTTTGGACTCCTCTTTCTCAATTTTTTGGTGTATCTCAAAAGGAGGCTAGAGGACTATTTATATTGGGAAGGATGGAAATCCATCCTCCTCTTCTTTCCGATATGGGACTAAAAAGTCAATATATAAAATTGTTATCCCACAATCGTAGCCCAATGCATAGCCCGCTCAGCGCCAGTGCCCGTTCATGCAATACGCACATACAACACGATCAGGCAAAATGAGCATAAAAATCGTGCATAAAACGAGCGCACGAGCGCAGCAAAAGTGCATAAGCACCTTGCGACGATGCTAAGTGCAAAGTGCGCCAACAAAGCGCCACTTTGCGCCCTTGAGCCCGAGTCCGAGTCCGAGTCACTAAGTCCCTATGGGGCTTAACTCCTAGGGAATAATATCCAAGAATATGACAAAATGCTTAAAATCTTTCATTGAGTAGTTAAATTAATTTTTCTCCTAATAAAATACTCCCACATGGCACCCATGTGCCCCACCACACCCCATGTGCATACCTCAACACCTAAAAAGTATTATATTAAGATACTTACTTGATGGTGTAGCCAATGTGGGACTATCTTTACTAGTCCAAAGTCAAAAACACCAACAATCACCCACATATCTCAATATACAGGTTGAGCGTATCCCACAGTGACTGCCCATCATGTATTAGGATAGATGTCGCTTCGACTTGAATCTTCCCACATGGGTCAAATAACAGTATGATACAAGAATGGAATAAGCCTTGAATTATGTACCGTAGGTGCAATTGTTTTCACTCACACAATAACATCAGCTGTGGTTCCGGTTGCACATTAAAGTCCCTGTGCAAGCCTGATTTTGGTGTATGTATCTTGGCGTCTACAAATTTAGCCTCTAGAGACGGCCTATATCTCTTTGCATACACTGTAGGTGAGTTCTTTTAAAGAGTCATTACCATGAAGCCTTGCGCTTCCTTGCAGTGCTACTCCGCTATGTCATGGCCCAAAGCCGAGGTCCCACCTTATTATTGTGTCATCCACTGTAGCATGAGGACCCAGCCTCTTTATAGTGCCAAAATATCCAACATGAAGTCTTATGCTTCCTTGTGGTGTTACGCCGCTGTGACATGGCTCGCGTAGCCGAGGCTTTACCCTCTCTAGGTACCTCTTGGTGGTATCACACCATTATAACATGAGAACACCGACCTCTTTGTAGTGCTGCCTACTACCCTTTATTTTACAGTATTAGGCCACATGCCTATATACGGTTCTATGCTGTTGTGACATGGCTCGCAAAGCCGAGGCATTACCCTATCGAGGAACCTCATGGTGTTATCACCCATTGAAGCATGGAGTTCTTTGCTTCTTTGTAGTGATATTCTACCGTGCTTCCTGTAAAGCACGTCGGACATTCCAAATATCCTAGAACTCATTAAGGCGTCTAAGCCATCATCTCACAGGATTTTGTTCTACTCAGAGAACAAATAGTAGACAACAGTGGTTATGGGTTCGAAATTCCTCAATGTCTCAAAGGACTACCTACTGTTCTTGATATTCTCCTAGTCAATAATTCTTATTTGAACCAAAGCTAGATGCCTAGTAGATTTCTCTTTGAACTAATAGCATACAACTTTATGGTAGAATTACAAAGACAGAAAATCATAGTGTCTTCAAGCCCATTTTAATTGATGTGTCCTCGACCAGCTGGCGCTTGAGACCTTTGGTGAACGGATCGGCCAGATTCTTCTGGCTCCAAACATCAATAACGATAATGACTCCAGTCTTGATAAGATCATTCACTATCATTTGCCTCAGACGCACAGTCCTCTTCTTACCAATGAAGAGGTCATTCGATGCCACTGTTATAGTCGTCTGGTTGTTGCAGCATATCGGTATCGCCGAAATCTGCGCACCAACCATTGAAAGATCATACATGATCTCCCTAAGCCACTTTGCTTTATCTGCTACAGCCACCAGTGCATCCCAATGGTGAAAGCTATGTCAGGCCTTGTGGCAGTTGTTGCATACATCAAACTTCCGATGACGCTTGAATACTCCATCTACCTGACACTTTCCCTTGGATTTGGCTTCAGCTTCTTGTCACACCTTTACAGAGTTTTGATCTCTGTAAGATCCTGATATCCATAGTATGTGAGCAATTTTTTAATATAATGAGACTGTAACAATGCCACTCCAATGTCCGTCCGGATGATCTTTGTTCCCCCAAAAATATTAGTTTTCCCTAAGTCCTTCATACTAAACTTAGATGAGAGAAACATCTTTGTCCTAGTGACACGTGCTAGATCCGTACCTAGAATTAGTATGTCATCAAAGTATAGACAAACGATGATTCCTCTTCCGTCAACAAACTTTGTGTAAACACACTTGTCCGTCTCACTGGCCCTTGTAGCTGTTTGATCTTATAACTTTATCAAACTTCTTATGCCATATATTGGGAGCTTGCTTCAGACCGTATAACAATTTTACCAACTTGAAGGCTTTGTCTTCAAGGCCCTTGACGATGAATCCTTCTGTTTGTTACATGTAAATCTCTTCGGTCAATTCATCATTCAGGAATGCTATTTTCACATCCATCTGATGTATAACTTGCTTATGGATTGCACTTATATCAATAAACATCCTAATGGTCATCATCCGTGCTATTGGACCATATTTGTCAAAGTAGTCGATCCCTTGCTTCTGAGCAAACCCCATTGGCTACCTTCCTTGTTTTGAACTTGTCAACAGTTCTTTCGGCTTTCATCTTCTTCTTAAAGATCCATTTGTATCCGATTGGTTTAACTCCTTCAGGAAGACCGGCCAACACCCAAGTGTTATTGAAGGTTATTGAGTCATACTCATTATTTATAGTCTCCCTCCAGAAGACAATGTCTCTGGTCTTCATCGCCTCATCATAGGTAAATAGATCTGCTTCTATATAATAGGTGACAAAATCATCTCCGAAGTCCTTCTGTCTTCTCACCCGTTTAGTTCTTGCTTCTACAAGTTCTGTTTCGAACGTTATCTCTGGAAAGACAAATATTTCTTGGACTACATCTTCATTAGAAACGTTACCCTCTGGTGCACTCACATCATTCTCTGGAATGTCTGCGATAACAATGTTCTTGTGCCTTGCAAATTTATCTTTGAAGAATTCTGCGTCGCAAGATTCGATGATATAGTTAGAATCGATATCAAGGAACCTCCGAGCATCACTCTTTTCAGCATATCCCAAGAATATAGCTTTTGTAGTCCTCGTCTCCAGCTTCTGAATCTTTAAGTCCGGGAGCTTCACATACACCAGACACCCCCACAATCGAATGACATTCATGTTGGGTCTGAACTTGAACCAGAGTTCGTGAGGAGTGATATCAAAAGTTGCGTACAACACTATGTTCAGAATGAGCATAGCCGTTAGTGCAGCTTCTCCCCAAAAATAATTTGGAAGACCTGCCCTTAACAACATAGAGTTTATCATCTCAGTCAACGTCATGTTCTTCCTTTCTGGTACTCTTTTTGATTGAGGAGAATACGAAGTAGTTATCTCATTGAAAATTCTATGTTCTTTGCAGAATAATATGAATTCAATAGACCTATACTCTCCGTCTCGATCACTTCTGATTCTCTTGAGTTGTTGTCCAATTTGACGTTCAGCTTCAGCCCTGAACTCCTTGAACTTCTCAAATGCTTCATATTTTGACTTGAGCAGGTAGATTAACGCATACTTTAAGTAGTCGTCGAAGAAAGTAACAAAATACTTCATCTTGGCCTTTGTGGAGAACTGTTTGAAGTCACAGATATCTGAGTGCACCAACTCCAGAAGATCTGTACTTCGGTTTACCCGTTAGAATAATTTTCTTGTGATCTTTGTCTGTGCATAGTCCTCACACTTCTTCACCTCCTTACCCCCACATTTGGAGATAAACCCTAGACTAGATATCTTGTTTATTCTTTTTACAATAAATATGTCCTAGTCTATTATGCTATAACTCAAGAGAATAACCAGAAGAATAGACTACATTTATAGTAATGGGAGGAGTTATAAGTTAAAGTTTAAACATTCCTTCAGTGCATAAAGCCTTTCTGAAGTATGTTCCTTTATAGGACATCACCATCTGACCAGTATTGATATCCATCCTCAAGCCTGCGTTGCAAAACAGACTACCTGAGATCAGTTTCTTAACTATCACTGGTATGTGTTTCACATCCTGAAGAGTCCGCAACTTCTCCGAAGTCAGATTCTGTACCACTATCCTGATTCCATGTATTTCAGCTTGTGACTTGTCCGCCACCATAACGTTCTAATATGTAAAGTTATCGGTGGTGAATAACTCATTCTTTGAGCAAACATGGCAGGATACGACAGTGTCCACCTACCAGTCAGTGTCGACACTAGTCGTAATAACCGGCGCAATCAAGGAAACCTTATTAGGCTCACTTTGCTCTTTCTGTTTGGACTTGTATCTGCAGTCTCTGCTAAAATAGCCTTTATTGACGTAGTTGAAACAAGCTCCATCGTTCTTGGGCTTTGGTTTGAACGATGCCGACTTCACCTTCAGATGGTTGAAGTTATTTTTCTTATTGTGAGAAGATTTCTGCCTCCCCTTGGAGTCACCAACATACACCAAATTGGCCTTTGCCAACTGCTTGGAAAGTGTGTCCACTTTGTTTTGAGCCCTTATCTCATCTTCCATATGGATATTATGCAGTAGTTGATCAAGTCTCACCTTCATCTTCTTTTGGTACACGTCTAAGATAAACTTGCTCCAACCAGATGGGAGCTTGGCAACAATCCCTCCCACGACGAAAGAGTCGACCAATGGCTTACCATCATTTGACGTAACTTGAGAAATTCTTTAACTTGAGGCAACATCGTCTTATCGTCCTCAAATCGCATCTTCCAGACTTTTTTGTCACATGGATCTTATTGTTGTTCTCATCCTCCTTGTAATATTTTTTAAGAGTCTCCCAGATGACCTTTGCATGGTCTATCTTATTGTATGACTCCGCTAGAGTATCCTCCATAGAGTTGATAATCAGCAATTTGCAGAGGTTGTTGTCTCTCCTCTACTTGTTCTGTTTAGCTCTGGCAATTACAGTCACTCAAATAGTAACATCTTCACCCTCCAGAATAATATGCTCAGGATCTGTCAAAACGTATTCTACATCTACGAGTTAGAGATTAAGGCTGACCTTTCTCTTCTAGACGTTGTAATGTTTTCCGTTAAACTTCTCAAGTTTGTTAAAACTTGTGTCGAGAAGACTTGCACGATTATTCTCCATCTTACTCGGATGTTGCTTTGAGATTGTCATTCCTTGAGATAGATCTTTAGATGGATTAAACAGATGCAAGAAATAAAACTCTGAATGAGCTTGTTAGAATGGTAGGAACAAAACTCTGAACGAGCTTTAAACGATGGTACAAGATCTTCCTAAACGGAGATCTAAACTCAAGACGAGTGCCAACTCCAAAAATCAACTGGCAGAAACAAGCGTTGTTCTTTCTTGCAAATGCAATTGCAATTGAGATAAAACAAGAAACAATATAACAAAAATAACTTCCGTTCTTTCTTGCAAAATGCAGTTGCAATCAGACAATGAACAAAGAAGAAAAAGGAGAAGAAGACAACATAAAATTATTATTGCTGGGGTGGTGAAGACCATCGTTTCTCAAAGCAAGATTCATCATTTATCGATGATTTGCTCCCAAGAGCCAGCAAGTTCACAATAGAACTTCTGTGTCACTACCACATTCTAAAATAGGGGTATTTTTGTCTTTTTATTTATTATAAGTATTTTGTATATTTTAATGTGTTAAAATATTGGATGATGTATTTTATACATATTATATAATGTTCATTAGTGCATGGGTCAGTGTACTAGACCTAGAAAACCACTAGATGAATTCCTGACCAAAATATAGGATTATGGATTTAATTAGTATTTTTCGGGATTAATTATTGGGGATTATATTTCACTACTGAGATTTTTATTCATTTTTGTACCTTACCGTTGCTTCAATTTTTGTAGCGCTACACTAGCTTTTGCCTTCCAACAAATTTTACACCCTTCTCCTAGACGTGCCAGTTTTCCATTCTGACCTTTGTAGAACTCATAAATATGCTCTTTTTTACTTTATTTTAGTCGAACAATATTCGTTACAAATATTTATTTTTAAATAAAATAAATCTAACTTTGCATCTTTGTCCGTTCCAATCAAAATTGGGGACACAATCTCGACCCATTTTGTGCAACCCAAATTATGACAATATTCTATTCTAAGTCTTCTACGTCCATGATACTTGTCTCCCACCTAGTTTTAACCCAAATCTCGACCCATTTTGTGCTAGTTTTAATTAAATTGGTATAAGGAACCAACTTAACCCAAAACTAAACACCAACCCAAATCTCCACTCACACCCTCAAGGTTCATACTAAATACCACACACCCTTTTAACCCACTACATCACACCAAACATAGTATTTTTCCCCATTCAATCCCAAATCCTACTGTTTGTGCAAATTTCTAATTGTTAGGAACTTTTATGCAAAAATACAATGAGGTGTCCACCTCCCATTGGACCCAAGCCATGAAGAAACACTCCCCTTCTTTGGTCGGTCATATATAAATTTATTGCCTTTTTTTGGAGTGTAAAACACTCTAACTTTTCCCCCTAGCCATCCATTTTCCTTCATGTGGAAAACATCCCCATCCCTAGGAGCACTAGCCGGCCCTAATCCCAAGGTGGCATCCCACTTTTCTTTTCTCTCCTACATAAACATTTTCTTCTCCTCATTTTTATTTTAGCATCCACCATCCTTCCATAACCCAAAACCCTAAATCACCACACCCCGACTTCTTCTCCGATCCCATCCCGCCGGAGCCCAACGACTGACAGCCATTCTCGACTTTATTTTCCCTTCATCATCAACCTCCACCATCTCGACCGACTCCCCCGCCTGAGCACCGTCGTCCGCCACAGCCATATTCCCCAATCAGCCGACCCGACATCAGTCACCTCCATCCCGTTGGAGCAGCCATGATCCATTCCCCGGCGGACCTCTATCATCATCGACCCATATCGCCGGTTCGCCCCACCTGCCTCATCGACCATCTCCATTCTATCACGATAGCCGACCACACCTGCACTATTGTCTCCACCATCATCACAACCACCACAGTCCTTCACCTCAACTTCCTGACTCCCCGCGGCTACCAACAACTTCACAGCACTGCTGGACCTCCATCCCTCAACTTCCTCAACCTTCTTCCACGATCACCCCTTCCACCTCTCCTCAACAGCCACTCATTATCACCATCACCACCTCCCTCAACATCGCAACCACCCTCATCGGCCATCACCGTCGATCTTCTTCCCGACAAGCATTAACCGCCACAGCGACAGCACCATCTTCCCGGCCATCACCCCCTCCTCCGTCACGTGCATACCAAGGTTCAACTTGCCTCCTTCTTTCATATTGTGTGTTGCATGACACTGTATTGGTGAACCCTAATAACTAGTGTGTATATGTGTGTGCATGTGTGAATAGTATCTAGGTTTAATATATATATATATACTTCATGGGAATTTGTTTATTTGTGTTATATATGATTGTATGACCATAGGTGTTAGTTGACTGCCTTGTGTACCCTAACCTACTAGCTAGGCCCTGTGTTAGTGTTACACGAGAATTAGAGATTTGGACATGTGTTAGTATTAATTATTCATCTTGCTGTGCACGATATTCGAGGATATGACACTTGTGCATTTTAGACACGCACACTCGACCCTGCTAGTTGACCAGTTATCACCCATTACGTTAGTTCTAAGTGCAGTATAATTGTAATTATGTGCGTACTAGTGTAACGACTGATATTATTATTATATTATTATATTATGTATATATGACCGTTGGATTGTGTATGCGAGACTTCGGGAACAGGATATTAGTATTGCTAGCTCAGGACCACAGGCGAGTATATTCTCTGACAATTTTTATTTTGTTGATCATCTCTATGATTCTATTTGTATAGCGTACTTGATTCTGACACTATGGATACACGAGTTAGCATCATCGATATCTGTCACGAGGAGTCATGATTGGAATCCGTCGTGCTAGTTGGGGACGGGGAAATATTAGCAGATTATGTGATCATACCCCACTTTACATGCATCATAGCTCGCCCCACACATCATGTTGGGTATAGCCTGACCATTTACATGTCTCATAGCATATTATATATGATTAGCCTGACAATTGCTCGCATCATAGCTAACCAGATGGTTAGCCTGACCTCACATGTATCATAGCCAATCATATATAACAAGCCTAATCTTGTTTCAAGCCGATCACATAATAGACTGATATTTTAAATACTTAGCTAGATTCTATTTCTGTATTCCAGTTCACTTATTGTAGCATTCACTTATATTATGTTCATTGCTAGTTGTACTATTGCTGATTATATATTCTCAGTACTTTATATGCTCCAATATTTCTTATTTCCAGTATTTCTTCATCTTGTATTTCTTTACACAACATTATAGTTTTTGTCAATATAAATGAAACTATTGTTTAGAGCTTGTACTTCGCTCCAATCCCGACTGGATAATATTTTTCAAAGGATCTTGAGGACTTCTGTCCTACATACTATGGGCCAGGTGTAGAGGGAGACTACGTACCAAGATCTTAGAGGAGTCTCTCCGCTTAGAGGAGACACCACCTGCAGTTATTTAGACAGTTATATCTATGCATTATTTGTTCTAAATTTGAGACTTGGACTGTACTTATGTTGAGACTTTTTATGAGACTATTTATGTTGGAAAGCTAGACTTTAGATTTATCTTTGCATTTTGAGTTGTGGTGCTTGACTTATGTCAGTACTCTTTATCTTTATATCTTATCGTGCCTTTACTTTCCTATAGTTATTTTGATTGAGTATATTTTATGAGTTGTTGATCTATGTATTATTTAATGTCCTTCTTATGGAGTTGAGATCATTGACAGGTTATGAGTTATGTTTAGTAGTATTGAGACCAAGACAGCGTTCTACCACCGATGCTGCGGCGTAGGCTGGACGTACCCACGGCTCATGCCCAAATTTTGGGTGCGGGTCGTAACACATTTTTAATGGTGTCTCATGCAGGTCAGGCTTCGCAAGTAGTGCGATGTCGTGGTAGTATGATGTCTTAGTTGTACTACTATGATCCTGTGATACTATCTAGGATATAGTATACTAGGATGAGAGCGAATACTCGATCATAACTAGGAACACTTCCAATCATTACTATTGCTATTACTATTCCTTCTGAGCATTGCCTTCCTTGAATACTGTCCTTCCTTGATGATATCGTACTCTTGTGCCTTAATGACTTTTTCTAGTTTTGATCCGTCTTCAGGATGCCGCCGAAGACCAGATCGCAGGATCAGCAGCAGCCTTCGAGGTAGACCCAGTAGGCTTATTATTTCTGTAAGAAGCCAGGTCACCTTCGAAAGAGCTATTGTGTGAGGCTAGAACTTTGTTTGTACTGTGGCACTGCAGGACATCGAGTGAGGGAGTATCTTTGAGCTCCTTATCTTCTCGGCCATCGTGCATCTCCAAATCAAAGAGGTCCCGTTAGGCTACCTGTGGAACCGTATATTGCTCAGCACCCGCAGAGGGAGCCATCCCAGCAGGGTGGGACATTTGCGATAACGGTCAAGGAGACCGATACTGCAGGTGATGGGCTAGAAGGTTCGTCCGTTCTCGCTTGTTTTTATTAAATTTGATTCTTTTTGATCGGTTGTTGAATTTAATTTTTGGTGTCGTTGTTGAGTTTGATCTTATATCGAGATAAATTTTATGGACTAATTACGGTATCATCTGATGACATATATTGATGAGGACAGTGAGAAGGATGAAACGTCTTCTTTAGTTATGGAACATAGAGTTCATCGCAGCTATATTAGCTGGCATGGCAGAAACATAGGAACCTGACTTCGGATGTACCTATCTTAGTTATAAAATTTAGAATTTCTCACAGCTATCCTAGTCGGCATAGCGAGGATTCTAGAAAACATGATTATAGAGCTGCATACCTAAGTTATGGAATCTATCGTTTATCGCAGCTATGCTTACTGGTATGGCGAGGGTTCTGAGTGTCATAATTTTGGACAGAGGTGTATGATTATCAGATTGTATCTTACATTAGTTCTTAAAGTATCATCTTAATACTTATCCATTTATGTTATTATAAGACTTTGTTCTATCATTTTTTTTTGATAGCAGTAGAGATACTTTTAGTCCTTAGTCCAGTTCCTTATAGAGCTTCATTCCATTAGGATTCCTTGTTAGTATGATAATTGGTGACTTGCAATCAGGTTTGTGTCTTGAATCAGTGTTGACTGTTGGGAGTATGGCTTGTGAGTCTGTAAGTGGTTCTTGGTTTGACAAGTGAGCAATAGGCATCAATCTAGGGATAACCCATAGCGTAGTACCTTGTATTAATAGTTCTATAATAAGGTGTCGTTATGATTAGTATTGGTACTATAGGTAGAAGGGGGAGTAAAGAGTATCAGTGATGGTTCCAAGAGTTAGTATCAAAGTCAGCATGCCAGTCTTGGATAGTCATGAATTCATGTAGTCGGATGATCCATGTAAACAATTAAGTATCAAGGAAATTGTGTTGAAATTAATGGAGCATGATATTCAATTTGGTGGTTGATACTTGGGTGTGTCAAGAGTAAAGAAATATATATGCATAAAGGGTATTAATGAATGTTCTATAGTAGGAAGGTACCCATAAGTGAATAGGAGAGTGTGAAGGAATAAGAATACATTATGCTAAGTAGTAAGGCTTGTGTTACAGATAAAAGTAGGGCCTTGATGTGAGTGGATAAGAGTGTACCGGTATATGACTAGTGATGGATGTATTACCTGATATTGAGGCCAGTAATGGGTTGGAAGTAATAGATGGAAGAGTGTCTAGAAATTGTGTACATGATGCATAATGGGTGATGAGTGTCAGTGTGATGAGGTAATCTAATGATGAAGCAAGTGTTACTATACCAAGAGTGTTAGGTATTTTTATATCAAGGATTACTGGAGCAATGTGCTAGTAACAGTTAGTACTTCATGTTATAATATTAGATTGGTGTATCAGTAATATGGATAGAAAATCATTGGAAGTAATAGTACAAGTAATCCAGGTAGTGCAAATTTTAGTACACAGTTGGGGGATGTAGACAATTAGGATATTTGTGTGTACCTTGAGTGTTAGAGACTGTGAGTATATATAGGTATACTTAGATAAATGTGGGTAAGAAATGTATATCAGTATATGAGTGGATGATGTGCATGTGTAAGGATCTGTTGGCTTGAGCATGCCTGAGATGACGCTACAAACTGACTTGGGCATCCATCTAGAGTTGTATTAGACGGAGTAGTACTTAGTGTGGTGTACACTTGAGTGATAAGAACAACTAGTATAAATAATTACAATAGGTAAGAGAGCTAGCAGTGGGTGTGCTTGTAGTAGAAACAGTGGTACCAAAGGGATAGGGGTATCAACTTTGGATGCATCCTTAAACCTATGGTTATGTTAGATGTTCTTGGTATCAAATTTTGGTATCAATAAACAAGTGTGTGCAATATGGATGTATCCATAGATATCTTGTGGACTAGTGATTAGTTGATGTGGGTATCAGTGTATAGGGATAGGAATTAGTGAGAGAATGTGCCAGAGTTAAGTTTATGATAGAGGATGAAGGTGTGTCCAGGTGACGCATATCAAAGTATTTGAGTGTATCAGAGTGTTGAGTGCATCACATGTATCAGGGTGTTTGGGGATAACTGAGTTGATGCCATAATTGAGAGTGTGGGTCTAGTAAAACACAACCTGTATAAATATTTGAGCATCAGAGCACAAGTTTGAGGTATAATTCTTTGTCCGATTGTATGTTCTTGTGCTAGTTTAATTCAATTTCGAGGACAAAATTTTTTTTTTGAGGGTAAACTTGTCACTACCACATTCTAAAATAGAGGTATTTTTGTCTTTTTATTTATTATAAGTATTTTGTATATTTTATTGTGTTAAAATATTGCAAGATGTATTTTATACATATTATATAGTGTTCATTAATGCATGGTTCAGTGGACTAGTCCTAGAAACCACTAGATGAACCCCTGACCAAAATATAGGATTATGGATTTAATTAGTATTTTTTGGGATTAATTATTGGGGGTTATATTTCACTACTGAGATTTTTATTCATTGTTGTACCTTACCGTCGCTTCGATATTTTGAGCGTTAAACTAGCTTTTGCCTTCCAACAAATTTTACACCCTTGTCCTAGACATGCCAGTCTTCCATTCTGACCTTTGTATAACTCATAAATATGCTCTTTTGTGCTTCATTTTAGTCACACAATATTCGTTACAAATGTTTATTTTTAAATCCAACTTTACATCTTTGTCTGTTCCAATCAAAATTGGAGACACAATCTCGACCCATTTTGTGCAACCCAAATTATGACAATATTCTATTCTGAGTCTTCAATGTCCATGATACTTGTGTTCTACCTAATTTTAACCCTATGCACTTCCAATTATTTTAAGAACACTATTTATATTAATTTTAATTAAATTAGTGTAAGGACCCAACATAACCCAAAACTAAAGACCAACCCAAATCCCCACTCACTCCCTTAAGGTTCATACTAAATACCACACGCACACTTTTAACCCACTACATCACACCAAACATGGTGTTTTTCCTCATTCAATCCCAAATCCCACAGTTTGTTCAATTTTTTAATTGTTAGGGACTTTTATGCAAAAATACAATGAGGTGTCCACCTCCCATTAGACCCAAGCTATGAAGAAACACTTCCCCTCTTTGATCGGTCATACATAAATACATTTTCTTATTTTTGGAGTGTACAACACTCCAACTTTTCCCTAGCCATCCTATGCCCTCCATTCAAAATATGCACTATCCTATCCATCAATTTTCCTTCATGTGGAAAACATCCCAATCCCTAGGAGCACTAGCCGGCCCTAATCCCATGGTGGCTATTCCATTTTTCTTCTCTCTCCTACATAAAAATTTTCTTCTCCTCATTTTTATTTTAGCAGCCACCATCCTTCCATAACCCGAAATACTAAATCACCACACCCCGACTTCTTCTCTGATCCTATCCCGCCGGAGCACGACGACTAACAGCCATCCCCGACTTCCTTTTCCCTTCATCATCAACCTCCACCATATGGATCGACTCCCTCGCCTGAGCACAGTCGCCCGGCACTGCCATCTTCCCCGATCAGCCGACCCGACAACAGTAACCTCCATCCCGCCGGAGCAGCCACGATCCACTCCCCGCCGGACCTCCATCATCATCGAACCACATCGTCGGATCACCCCACCTACCTCATCGACCATCTCTATTCCATCACGATAGCCGACCACATCTGCACCACCGTCTCCACCATCATCAAAAATACCACAGTCCTTCACCCCGACTTCCCGACTCCCTGCGGCCACCCACGACTTTACAGTACCGCCGGACCACCATCCCCCGACTTCCTCAACCTTCTCCCACGATCACCACTGCCACCTCTCCTCAACAGCCAGTCATCATTACCATCACCAACTCCCTCGACATCGCAACCACCCTCATCAACCATCACCGTCGATCTCCTTTCCGACGAGCAGCAACCACCACAGCGACAACACCATCTTCCTAGCCATCACCCCCTCCTCGGTCACGTGCACACGAAGGTTCAAACTTGCCTCTTTCTTTTATGTTGTTTATTGCATGACACTGTATTGGTGAACCCTAATAACTAGTGTGTATATGTGTGTGCATATGTGAATAGTATTTAGGTTTAATATATATATACTTCTTGGGAATTTATTTATTAGTGTTATATATGATTGTATGACCATATGTGTTAGTTGACTGCTTTGTGTACCCTAACCTACTAGCTAGGCTATGTGTTAGTGTTACACGAGAATTAGAAATTTGGACATGTGTTAGTATTAATTATTCATCTTGTTGTGCACGGTATTCAAGGACATAACACTTGTGCATTTTAGACACGTACACTCGACCCTGTTAGTTGACCAGTTATTACCCCTTGTGTTAGTTCTAAGTGTAGTATAATTGTATTTATGTGCGCACTAGTGTAACGACTAATATTATTATTATATTATTATATTATGTATATAGGACCGTTGGATTGTTCGTGCGAGACTTCGGGAATAAGATATTGATATTGTCAGCTCAGGACCACATGCGAGTACATTCTCTGACAGTTTTTATTTGTTGATCATCTATATGATTCTAGTTGTAAAGCGTATTTGATTCTAATACTCTGGATACACGAGTTAGCAACATCGATACCTGTCACGAGAAGTCATGATTGGAAACCGTCATGCTAACTGGGGACGGAAAAATATTAGCAGATTATGTGATCATACCCCACTTTACATGCATCATAGCTCGCCCCATACACCACGTTGGGTGTAGCCTGACCATTTACATGCCTCATAGCCTGTTATATATGATTAGCCTGGCTATTTCTCGTATCATAGCTAACCAGATGGTTAGCTTGACCTCACATGTATCATAGCCAATAATATATAATAAGCCTGACCGGGTCCCAAGCCGATCACATAATAGACTGATATTTTAAACACTTAGCTAGATTATATTTCTGTATTCCAGTTCACTTGTTCTAGCATTCACTTTTATTATGTTCATTGCTAGTTGTACTATTGCTAATTACATATTCTCCAGTACTTCATATGCTCTAGTATTCCTTATTTCCAGTATTTTTTCATCTAGTATTTTTTTTACACAATATTATAGCTTTTGTCAATATAAATGAAATTGTTGTTTAGTGCTTGTACTTCGCTCCAATCCTGACTGGATAATATTTTTTCAGAGGACCTTGAGGACTTCTGTCCTACACACTATGGGCTAGGTGTAGAGAGAGACTACATACCAGAGATCTTAGAGGAGTCCATCCCCTTAGAGGAGACACCACATGCAGTTATTTAGATAGTTATATCTATGCATTATTTGTTCTAAATTTGAGACTTGGACTGTAATTTTGTTGAGACTTTTGATGTGACTATTTATGTTGGACAGCTAGACTTTAGATTTATCTTTGTATTTTGAGTTGTGGTGCTTGACTTATGTCAGTACGCTTTATCTTTATATCTTATCGTGCAATTACTTTTCTATAGTTATTATGATTGAGTATATTTTATGAGTTGTTGATCTATGCATTATTCATTATCCTACTTATGGAGTTGAGATCATTGACAGGTTGTGAGTTATATTTCATAGCATTAAGACCTAGACATCATTATACCGTCGATGCTGCGGCGTAGGCTGGACGTACCTACGACTCATGCCCAAATTCTAGGTGCGGGTTGTGACATTCTTGAACGCTCGTAGTCACCTCTATGTGTGACTCGAACGGACTCCTTTGGACTCATCTTTCTTAATTTTTGGTGTATTTTAAAAGGAGGCTAGAGGGCTCTTTATATAGGGAAGGATAGAACCCCATCCTCCTCTGCTTTCCGATATGGGACTAAAAAGCCACTAAGTAAAAATTTTATCCCATAATCGCAGCCCAATGCATAGCCCACTCAGCGCCAGTTCAGCACCCGCTAAGTACCCGCTCAGTGCCCGTTCAGCACACGTTCAACGTCCGTTCATGCAACACGAGCATGCAACCCGAGTATAAAACAAGCGCAACAAAAGCACACAAGCTTACGTCGCAACATCGGTGGTAGAACGCTGTTTGGGTCAACAATACTATCTAACATCTCATATCAAAATATATAAGGAACCTGTCATGCTATTCTCAACTCTAAAAGGAGGAACAATATGGTATATGATAATGAAACCAATACCCAATCACAATATCAAACTAGTGAAAAAAATAGCATGATATGGAATAAAGAAAAGAAGTACAAGAGTCACAAATACATCCAAAAGTCCACAATATAAGTCTAGGCACAAAGCAACTCCCAAAATGATAATACATGCCTAGAGTCTAAAATAAGACTAATACAATGTCTAACAATATAAGTCTAAGCCTCCTTAGTTATTGGCACTAGGTTCTCCTGCTCTAGGGGAGTATCGTCTAATGGTTCACCGTCCTACGGCCCGAAGTAAGTGGGATACTGCTCCTCAAGCTAATCATCTAAAAATATATCCAATCAGGATTGGAGCGAAGTACAAAACTCTAAAAGCAGTTACAATTACATGGTAGAGCATATATAACAAATAATAGAAAGAATACAAGATAACTAGCAATAGGAATGTAAATAAACTAGAGTGAACATGTGAAGTACTAGAATAAAAGAACATGCAATATAGAATAACTACAAGTAATGAAAATAGATAAACTAGCTAATGTGTCATAGAGTACAAGTTTGTTATGTGATCGGTTTGGGTTGAACACGAATACAATATCGTAACTCGATTACACGGGTAATATGTAATCGACATGTACACGAATACAATTGGGCTTGATCACATAACCAACTCCTACTCTCCCACCCCAAACCAATACTCATGGATCCAATCACGACACGTTACAAATACGAATATAAGCACACTGAACACGAGTAGTGTGTGAACATGAAGTACACGATAATCAAAACCAGATACACACGATAAAATACATATAAAGGAGTACCCGCTGAACACGGTAGGGGATAACATCCCATGACAGGATCCATTTAGTACCAGTCCGTGTAGCCACTGGGTCAGAATCAAGTATTCAGTTCTAGAATATGTAATATATATACTATCATGCCTAAAAACTAACAGAGAGATGTACTCGCCTCGGGTCAAGAGCAAAGGGTGTCTCTCGATGCCCAAGCTAGTGTCACAAAATCCTAATAGGAAATATCATGTTAATAGGTGTAATGGATGAGAAATGGGTTAAAATACACTAATGCATGCTTCTAGGTCAATTTCTAAGTCTCACTAAGTCCATATTAAGGTTATTAGTCTACAATAGCCATTATCTAGTTAATTTTAGCTATATTAGGTATTACATGTAGGTACAATTAGTATCTTAACTAGTATATATATATATATATATATATATATATATATATATATATATATATACTGATACTCATATAACTAACTGGCACTCTATGCTATTATATAATCACTAACTAGGATACGTACAATAACTAATGCAATAGCTACTAACTATCATCTAATTAACTATATGCCGTAGGTAATACTCTGACTGCATATATGCATAACATACTACTAATAGATAATACCAACATAACAATCATTGACTGATACCCCTTACTGGGAACTACTACTTAACCAACTAATACTCTAACCAATACATACTAACTATGCCACTAACTACTAAAGAACTAACTGCTGATGCTGTAGTTGCTGCACCTAATGCTACTACCTTACCTGCAGATTCCAATATACAGTCTATACTGACACTCCAACAATAAAAGTATTACCTGATATTGAGACATCCCCCTTTCTTATATAATACTGAAACTAGTGTCTTGAGCTGTACATTTGAATTAATCTTCCATGTTAAATGCTAACTACAGCAGTGTTATCACTGCATTTACTGCTAGCCTGAATTAAACTTCCTACTTATGCTCAGTCCACTGGACACAACTTCAAACCCTTGTACTCCATGCTGATTCTGCTACTGCCTTGCATCAGTTGCTACAATCTGCAATTATGCTCAGATCTTGCTTGACCAGATACCCGAGTCCCCCCCCCCCCAATATCCTATACTACATGAGCCTCAAAATAACTGCACACCCACATAAATTTGAACCTTACTTCCCTCTACTCATAGTACATATGTATACACATGACACATGTATTCAATTATGTATTTCACTTCACTGATACTGGTATTACCCCCAAGTTATTATTTTAGGTGATATCTCCTCACAACTGAATTGCACAACTATTGTAGATAACCCAAATAGCAACACAATTGTTGTTACAACTGTTGATGCTCCTCAATCACACCTCTCCCTTCACTACAAGGCATACCTACTCAAACTTCTAGTTCTAAACCTGCATACTGAAGACACACACACTCAATAATACCACACCTACTGACACAATATAATAAAGCTATGTACTAATATATATATATATATATATATATATATATATATATATATATATATATATATATATACCCATATATACACAAGGGTCATTAAGAAAAACACTAAGCATGCATAGATAGGATAGCATAATACATATCCAATTGGGATATCAAAATCCCGGTTCCTCCATAATAAACACTATCACACAACAATTATACTATTATGCAACTAAAGTAACTTACTACAATAGACTTTAAAGAGGAATTGTACAAATCACACAAAATAGAGTCACGTATCATACGGTATCACACTTTATCGTGATACGGCCTACTCGTGTCTAATTGTGGACATGTAGCTAGTATTCCAACCCCGATCTAGGTCTAAATGACTAAATTAGTGTCATGACACACACTTGATGTGTCAATTTTGTAATTTCCCCAAAATAGACATAAATTACTATGTAGAAATCATAATTCACAACCAAATAGCCTAAAACTTGTTCCTATAGGTAGTCATATGCCATGGTAGGGTTCCTAATGGTCAAATACATTATTTAGAACCTACAATGAAGGTGAATTCAGAATTGTACCTATTGGAAGATGGATATCTAATGAATTGTTACCACAGACACATGATCCGGACACGATCTCTTTGCCCAAGCTCCTCCACCAAGTGCTTCTTGCAAATCCAAACTCCAATGCTCCTTGAGTGATAAGAATGAGAGAGAATATGAATAAATTGAGAGGGATTTATAGAGGGATGATGTGAATTGGGAATCTAGAGAATTGGGGATCTATAATTAAGTGTACAAATGAAGAAGAGAGAGAATGGAGAGACCTATTTAGCCAACCCCTTTCCCTCCTCTCCAAGTCACAACATAAAGTCTAAGTTTTCTCTCTCTAGCTAATTATGTAGAATAATTAAGGATGGCTATTTTGAAAAGTTTCTACACTAATGCAAATTAGTCTAATCGTCCTAATTAATTAGAGGGAATGGGTCTAATGGGCCTAGTCCATGTTGGGCTTACTAGTTGTTATGACAAGTCTTATTGGGTTCACTAGTGTCAAGTCTAAATAATAGGCTAGCCTACTACTATAAATAAATAATATAAAGCATAATTAAATTAAATAACACTATGATAATTATTAATCACGAGAAATAAATAGATATTCAATATAACCAAAATATCCTCATTTAGAAAAATAGGGGTAAAAAACCTACCCTCCCTAGAAATATTTTATCATCAAAATTTAAGGAAAGAACCAACTACAACAAGTAATCATAACAAGCAAGAAATAATTATACCTCACGGCTCAAACAAATAAGGATATCACTCGTGTATCTCGGCTTCTCGCTCCCAGTAGACTCTTTTGGAGAGTGATGCCTCCATGCGATGTATACCAAAGGAATCGTCTGGTTCCACAATACCTTTTTTCCTACGTTCCAAAATCTCCACAAGCTGCTCTGGGTAGCTGAGAGTCGGACTCACCTCGATCTCCGAGTGATCCAATACATAGCTGGGGTCTGCCACGTACCGTCTCAGCTGTAACACAAGAAACAGGTTGTGTACTCGCTCTAGTGTAGGTGGCAAGTCTAGTCTGTAGGCTACTGTACAGACCCTATCAAGAATACCGAAGTGTCCGATATACTGTAGACTAAGCTTTTCGCCTCCACCAAAGCGAATCGTTCCCCGTGTCGGAGAAATCCTCAAGAACACCAGATCGCCCACCTAGCACAAAATATATCCTTAGCACTATATCTAATACAAGCAATCACAAACAATGCAAACAAAACCTATACCTCAAACTCCAAAGTTCTTTGGTGGTTATCGGCCCAATTCTGCTGTCTGTCCTGCGCCCGAAGTCTCTAATAAGCTTCACCTTCTCAGTTGCATCCACGACCATCTTCGGTCCCAATTAGGCTCTCTCACCAATATCATCCAATGATAATGGAGTCGAACATCTCCGTCCATACAATGCCTCAAATGGTAATATCTCGATACTGGCCTGGTAGCTGTTGTTATAAATTAACTCAACCAAGTGAAGGTGATCCTCCCAAGTGCCTATGAAATCCAAAACACAAGTGGAAAGCATATCCTCGAGAGTCTGGATAGTCCTCTCCGACTGTCCGTCTGTCTGAGGGTGATATATGGTACCAAACTTGAGCTGGGTGTCCAAGCTAGCTTGCAAACTCCTCCAGAAGTGGGATGTGAAGCGACTATCCTGATCCGAGACTATGCTCACAGGAAATCCATGCAATCTGACTATCTGTCGCACATATATTTTTACGAGCTTCTTCATAGACGTACCCACTTTGAATTGCAAGAAGTGGAACGATTTGGTTTACCTGTCAACGATGACCCAAATCGCGTCTTTACCTCATAGAGAACACGGAAGCCCTGAAACAAATCCATCATCACATCTTCTCTTGCGGGCGTAATTGCTTAGAAGCAAAGGCAATCACATTCCCGTTCTTCTGCAACACACATCCCAAACCCTTACCAAAAGTATCACTGTATATGGAAAATTCTCATGTCCCCGATGGCAACATAAACACTGGAGTTATAGTCACCCTTTTCTTCATCTCCTTAAAAGCGACCTGAAACTCCTCTGTCCAGAAGAACTCCACGTCCTTCCTGGTCAGCTAGTCATCGGCTCTGCAATCTTGGAGAAATCCTAAACAAATCTCTAATAATAGCTTGCCAATCCAAGAAAGCTTCTGATCTCTGCTACTGAACTCGGGGTAGACCATGACTCAACTGCTAATATCTTCTTCGGGTCTACTGAGATCTCGTCTCTGTAATCACATGCCGGAGGAATTCAACCTTATCAAGGAATAACTTACACTTTGAAAGCTTTTTATATATCTTCTCCTTCCTGATGGTCTCCAGAACTATCCTCAGGTAATTCTTATGCTCCTCCGGAGTCTTCGAATATATCAATATATCATCAATAAAAACTACAAAAACTGATCAAAGTACTGATGAAACACCTTATTCATCAGGTTCATGAATACTGCCGCAGCATTGGTCAACCCAAACGGCTACACCAAGAAATTGAACTATCTATACCGAGTCTTGAAAGCTGTCTTCGGAATGTCTTCCTTCTTCGCTTTCACATGGTGGTACCCCGACCTCAATTCTATCTTGGAGAATACCATTGCTCCGCTAAACTGATCAAACAGATCGTTAATTCATGATAACGGGTATTTATTCTTGATAGTGAGATTGTTAAGAGCTCTGTAGTCGATACACATATGTACCGACCCATCCTTCTTTGGTACAAATAGTACCGGAACTCCCCACGGTGATGAACTAGAGCAGATGAAGCCATTGTCCGGAAATTTATCCACCTATTTCTTCAGTTTTGCCAATTCGTTGTTGTTCACCCTATAGACATGCTGTGATATTGGCTCTATGCCTGGCACCAAGTCTATAGAGAACTCCATATATTTGTCTGGTGGCATTCCCAGTAACTCCTCTAGAAAGACGTTCATATATTCTGTAATCAACGGATATGGCGGCTCCTGCTCTTCCACCATAGCTCCACAGAAGTCTTCATCACTCTGCTCCACTATTTCTCTGATGAACTCAAACTCTGGATCTCTTGGCATCTAAAATAAAACTCTACCTCCACGATAATCGATACTAGCATAGTGCCTACTTAACCAATCTATCCTGAGTACTATGTCATTGCTCGGAAGTGGCATTACGAGTAGAGATGTGCTCAACTCTCGGCCTCCCAGAGAAATTCTTTGATCTTTGCAAACATCAGTGACCAGGATAATGCCACCCCTAATCATGATCTTGCAAGTCCTCACCAACAGTTCAGTCTCAAGATGATGCTTTAAAACAAAAGACACAAATACGAAACTATGCGAAGCACCATAATCAATTAAAGCATGAGCTGGAAAAAAATCAAGATAGACTGAACCTGAGATGACATCACCAATTGGCTCCTCCTCCTCGATGGTCAATGCGAAAGCTCACCCCTGTTGTAACCTTCGTATCCTGAAATTCGTGTTTAAATATTATTTTTAGGTTAATTTGGGGCTAATGAGATTTTTCTATAATTTTTTGTTAATTAAAAACTAGTAACCCTAATTTCCTAGGACTTTCAAGAATTTATTTTAGGGTCAAACTTAATTAAAAATATCCCAAACTTTTATTTTAGATTCTAAATAATAAAATATATTTTCTAGAATTTTTTGGGAATTTTCGGATTATTTTTATCAATTATTTTGAGTTAATTATGAAAAACTGAATTAAAAACTAATTTCTGAAAAAGAAAACCCAAAAAGTAATTAATTCTGTCCAGTCAGCAAACAGGGGGCCCACCTGTCAGCCTCACGCAGTGAACAGTGCCGGGCCCGCCTGTCAGTGACCGTGGGGTAGGTGCGAGCCGAGCCGAGTCAGAGTTCGATACGGACTCAGCTGAGCCGAGCCACATCGAACTGTGACCATCCGATTTGGGCGAGCAGCATTGGATGGCTGCCATGTATCAAGATCTGAGCCGCGGCTTCTTTCTCTCTCCTCTATATATATATTAGTTTAGTTATTTATTTTTAGGGTTTTCTTAAGCCAAATTTTGGAGAATTGCCATCTAGGGTTCCTTCATCTTCCAGAAGCCATTGCGCATAGTTTCGGACTCCAAATGAGGCCTAATTTTTTGTATTATAACGATATTGAGGTTAGCTTTCTGAATATATAATTTTTTTTATGAAATTATGAGTATTAAATTCTGGAAAATTCGTAGAGCACAGCATGTCCGAAAATAGACATATTTCAATGTTTTCATGATTCCGGTAGAACCAGGAATCAGAATCATGAACCGTTTAAAGTTTCGGAAAGCTAATGTTGAGATCATTGACATATGTTTTTCACAGAATTTAATTCGAAGTATTTATATACTGTTAATTCTGTAGAACTTTTAGGTTAGAATTTAACCATCGGTGCATAATACAAAACTTGTATGTGCCATAATTCCCAAACGAATTTGAATTTGGATGAGCCGTAAATTCTAGCATGTTTTTGACGCTAATATCTATAGAAAATCATGCATGAAAGTTGAGTTTGTGTCGGTTGACTTTTTGGTCAACAGATTGCCTCGATTTGCGTGCCATGAGTCTCGAGTTGATAAAATTTAGTTCCTTTGGACAAAATTTAGAAATTAACCTAAAAATCAGAATAATAAGATTAAAATAGTATTTTAGAGTAATTATTTCAGAATTATAAATTAAAATAAATTATCTTTTGACATGGTAAAATTATAATACATAGGCTATTTGGACTGTGACTTGGACTCTGTTCATACCAGCAGCAGGACCCCAGGCGAGTACATTCTCTGACAGTTTTTATTATATTAATTATTTTTATAATTCTTATTGTATAGCGTACATGACTCTGACACTGTTCTTTACACGAGTTGGCATCATCGAGACCTGTCACGAGGAGACATGATTGGAATCTATCGTGCTAGCTGGGGAAAATAGGGAAATTTTAGTAGCTTATGTGATCATACCCAACCTTACATTCATCATAGCTCACCTACACCTCACGTTGGTGCAGCCTGACCATTACATGCCGTATAGCCTGTTACATGTGATTAGCCTGACTATTGCTCGCATCATAGCTATCCGGATGGTTAGCCTGACCCTACATGAATCATAGCTAATCATATATAACAAGCCTAATCAGTCCTAAGCCGATCACATGATATACTAATGTTTCACACACTTGGTTAGAGGATTATTGACATGCATCTCAAGTATATTGATCTAGCATCTCTACATGTTCTAGTTGTTGTTCTTGTACACATTTATATACCAGTTCATTGTTCTTGCGTGTACTTGGATTTCTATTTTATTGCTAGATGTACCTTGATGATAACATGCTCCAGTATTCTATTTATTCCAGTATTTCTATTTCCAGTACATCCATGCTCATCAGTATTTCTTATTGCCAGTATTCATATCTGTCTTGTATTTCTTTACACTGTGTTATAGTTTTTGTCAATATATATGGAACTGCTGTTAGAGGTGTATTTTATTCCAATCCCGACTGGATATTTTTTCCAGACTGTGACATAGAGGGCTTGTTTCGACATACTTGGAGACTTGGATATTATTGATTGCAGGTTATATTATTTATTATTGTTTAGACTTGTCTTGTATTTCAATTGCTTGCTTCGATATCTCATCGTGCTTTATTTTTCGTGATTGAATATTCCATATTATATTGTGATATCTGTGTCTCCTTATGGAGTTGGATATTTGTGAGAGATTGTTTAGAAAGTATTGTGACCTAGACAGCGTTCTACCACCGATGCTGCGGTGTTGGCTGGACGTACCCATGCTCTCGTGCCCCTATACCGGGTACGGGTCGTGACACATTTTTAGTGGTGGCCCATGCAGGTCAGACTTCGCAAGTTGTACGATGTCATGGTAGTACGACGTCTTAGTTGTACTACTGCGTGCCTGCTATAGAATACAGGACATAGGATACTAGGATGAGAGAGGATACTCAATCACAAATTCTTGAGAGATTTTTGGGACGACCCCTTGAGAATCTTGTTATAATTTCCAATTTAAATCTTTTTCTTGTTTTCGTCCGCTCTCGCTTGTTGTTATTGAACTTGATTCTTGTTGATCAGTTATTAAATTTAAATCTTGGTATCATTTTTGAGTTTGATTCTTGTTGACCAGTTGTTAAATTTAATTCTTGCTATCGTTATTGAGTTAATTTCTTATCGAAATAAATTTTATGGGCTAAAATTTACGGTATCATCTGATGACATATATTCATGAGGACAGTGAGAAAGGTAAAATGTCTACTTTGGTTATGGAACCTAGAGTTTATCGCAGCCATATTAGCTATCGTGACGAGAACGTAGGAACCTGACTTGGATGTATATACTGTAGTTATGAAACTTAGAGTCTCTCGCAGCCATACCGGTTGGCGTAGCGAAGATTCTAGATGACATGATTATAAAGTTGCATACCTTAGTTACAAAACTTGTCGTTTATCGCATCTATGCTTAGTGGCATGGCGAGGATTCTGAGTGTCATGATTTCTGATAGACGTGTATGATTATCAGGTTGTATCTTAAATTGGTTCTTAAAGTATCATCTCAAGACTTATCTATTTATGTTATTCCATGACTTTGTTCCATCGCTTCTTTTCTTTACTAGCAGTAAAGATACCTTCAGTCCTTAACCCAGTTCTTTTGAGCCTTATTTCTTTAAGGATCCTTGTTAGTGTGATAATTAGTGAGTTGCAATTTTGTCTGTGTCTTGTATTAGTGTTGACTGAGTGTGACTTGTTAGTTGTAAGTATTTCTTAGTTAGACATGTGAACAGTAGAAATCAATCTAGAGTTAACCCATAACATAGTACCTCGTAGCAATAGTTTTATAATATGTGTTATTATAATTAGTATTGGTATTTTAGAAAGAGGAGTAAGAGTATCAGTGAAGGTTCCAAGAGTTAGTATCAGAACCAGCATACCCGTCCTGGATAGTCATTAAATTATGTAATTGGATGATCTATGTAAATAATTAAGTATCAAGGAATTATGTTAAAGATTAATGGAGCATGCTGTTCAATTTGATGATTAATACTGGGTGTGTTAAGAGTAAAGGAATGTATATGCATAAAGGGTTTAATGAGATGTCATAAGTAGAGAAATATTAGGATTAGTAATGAAAGTTATGAAGTGTATCACAAATTAGTTTAACAGGCTGTAAAAGTATTAAGAGATATGCTTATACATCAATCGAGATATGGAACCATATGCCTGCCAATGAGAGTGAAGTGAAACATAGGTGTTATAACTAGTGCGAATAATCGGGAGTTCTAATAAGCTTGATGAGGTGATCTAATAATGGAGCTAGTATTACCATACCAATAGTGCTGGTAATTCTATATCAAGGATTTGTTGTGCAAGGTGTTAATAACAGTAAGTACTTCATAATTAGAATGTTGTATCAAGTAATATAGATAGAAAATCATTGGAGAAAATACGTGTGATGATAACTTTGATTATTGGGAGTAATATTGCAAGTAATTCGGGCAGTACAAGTTTCAGTACACAGTTGAGGGTTATCGACAATGGGTGTATTTGAGTGCACCTTGAGTATTAGAGACTGTGAGTATTATATGTATACTTGTGGATTTAAATTTATAATTTGAAGAGTGGGAATGAATTTCAATTATTTAAGAATTTTTGAGGAGTTAAGATTTTATGTTATTAAAATGTTTGAGGATTCAATAAACATAGTCAAAGCGATAAAAATTTTAGAAGTGATTAAAATTTTTATTTCGATATTTGAGCATTTGACTTTTGAGGAAAGTATATGCATTTTATTTTAAATTGTTCGAGAAGTTAAATTTTAATAATTTTATTTTGAGGATAAAATTTTATGGTGGGTCAGAAATGTATAACAGTATATGAGTGGTTGATGTGCATGTGTAAGGATCTATTGGCTTGAGAATGCTTGAGATGGCACTGCAAACAGACTTGGGTGTCCATCTAGAGTTGCATTAGAAGGAGCAGTACCTAGTATGGTGTATTGCACTTGGTGTGTACTTGAGTGATAAGAATGACTAGTATAAACAATTGCAGTAGGTAAAAGAGCTAGCAGTGAGTGCGCTTGTAGTAGAAACAGTAGTACCAAGGGATAGAGGTATCAAACTTTGGATGCATTATTAAACTATGGTTGTGTTAGAGATTCTTGGTATCATATCTAGGTATCAATAGACAGGTGTATACAATGAGGATAGATTCATGGATGTTGTGGACTAATGATTAGTTGGTATGGATATTAGTATATAGAGATAGGAATTAGTGAGTGAATGTGCTAGAGTTAAGTGTATATTAGAGGATTAAGATGTCCAAGTAATGGGTTAGAAGGCTATGTTCTATTCTTTCCTCATATTCCTTTTCCATCTATTTGTTTGATTGATTGATTCCTTAGTACCATAGCTTGTATCAATAATTTTCTTGTTAGAATATAGTTAGTAGTACACCCTAGCAGAGACTGCAATACTATGACAAAGGAGACCATAACCATGTATGTTTTTCTAGATTGTATATTGTATGACGGTAGGTAGGATTTTCTTAGACCTTTAATGTTGGGGGTTTGACCGTAGTAAAGAATAATAAAAAGGTTATGGTTTGCGAGAGAGAGACAATGTGCCTTAAATTTTGAGGATAAACATTAATTTAAATAAAGAGTTGATAATTCAATATGGCAGAATTAAAGATTTTGTTAGATCATTAATTTTTATGAAGATTATGATATGATTGAATTTGTCATTAAAATTTGAGGAATTTAAGAAGATTATCATTATATTTATTTGACTGCAAGGTATAAATTTAAAAATTATTTTGAATGTTGCAATTGAAGATCTCATAAGTGTTATATTATTTGAGTATGATGTGGAAAAAAAATCGAGGAGTAAGATCATTAATGGATTAGTGTTTGAATTCAAATTTTTGGGATGAGGATTTAAATTTTATAAATATGCATTGATTGGATTAAAATTAGAGGAGTAAGATCATTAATGGATTAGTGTTTGAATTTAATTTTTGGGATACGATTTTTAAATTTTATAAATATGCATTGATTGGATTTCAATTAGAGGATTGAATATTAAATTCTTGTATTTCGTTATTAACTTAAAATTTTGGAGGAGATTGTGATAAGAATGGAATTTGATTTTATATTTGAAGATTTTCAGGAATATGATATTTATAAAATTTTAAGAAATATTATGAAATAACAATATGGATTAGTTCATGATTATATGATTTGATGAATTTAATTTTGATGGTAATAAATATATAAAACAATTGAGGATTTTAAATTTCGAGGACGAATTTTTTTTAAGGTGGGTAGTCTTGTAACCTCCGTATCCTGACTGGATATTTTTTCCAGACTGTGACATAGAGGGCTTATTTCGACATACTTGGAGACTTGGATATTATTAATTGTAGGTTAGATTATTTATTATTGTTTAGACTTGTCTTGTATTTCAATTGCTTGCTTCGATATCTCATCGTGCTTTATTTTTCGTGATTGAATATTCCATATTATATTGTGATATATGTGTCTCCTTATGGAGTTGGATATTCGTGAGAGATTGTTTAGATAGTATTGTGACCTAGACAGCGTTCTACCGCCGATGCTGCGGCATAGACTGGACGTACCCAGGCTCTCGTGCCCCTATACCGGGTGCGGGTCGTGACACCTGTTGTGCACCTCTCTGCTGCTGCTTGTGCTGTATAAAACTCTACTGCTGTGTGGGCAATAGAGGTCCCCTCTGCTATTCCGCTGGTGGTCTAACGGGTGCTCTGTGTGCCTGGACCCCATCCTGAGCTGGACGAAATATAGCCCTATGACAAGCCCTCAACTGGTGGTCTCCTGATCCACAAAACAAATACTGGCCCAATTTTATCCTGCACGCATCCCATCCATGTCACATCTTCTTACAGAATGGGCAAACAATGGCCGGCTAGTTGGCTTCTAAATTTGGTGCACCTGTTGTACTGGCGCTCTCGCTGGTACGGGGAGCTATTTTCTCAGCTGCTGGAAGTGTCTCTGATGCTGCTGTTGAAAGTGAGGCCACTTTGCTGGGCCCGCACTACTGCTAGGTCATGTAGGATCCCTCATTCTCTTGGAGCCAAGCTCCAAATCATCCTCCGCCTGCTATGCCTGCGCCAGGATCTCCTCAAATATAGTGGTACGATGTCAGCTAGTATTGGATTTGATCTCCCTGTTTAGGCCCTTTATGAAGTTTCGGTCCTTCCTTCGAGGATTCTGCCCCTCCATAAAGTGACCCAATCTATAGTACCCTACTGCGTACTCGTCCACCATCATGTTGCCCTGGACGACATACTAAAATTGGCTCTCTAGTGAAGTTACAGCCACACCTTGAAAGAACTTCTCCTTTAAAAGCTCCTTAAAAGATTTCCAAGTAAGTCCAGGTACTGAGATCCTCGGGTCTGTCCTAAACCATGTCAATGCGATGTCGAACATAATGCTCCCTGCTGCCTCCACTTGCAACCTCTTTGGAATTTTTGCCAACCGTAAGTTTCTTTCTATGTCTTCGATCCAGTCATCAGCATAAATAATCCCTTCTATGCCTTTAAAGTACTTAGGCCCCATCCTCTTGAAATCAATGATAGTCCCCAGTCTTGGCTGCTGCGAGACAGGCTGAGGTAGAGCTACATGTGGCTGGACTAAAGCAACTCTCTCGACTGTGGCGAGTACAAGATGGTGGACATTCTCAATGCCCTACCTCATGACCTCAGAATGCGCTGCTGTGCCTCCGCCTGGGCCCTATGTGCCTCCATCATCTCCTGAAAGAGTGCAAACACCTACGCCGAATCAACTACTGGTGGTAGTATAAGCACCTCTGGTACTACAAGCACTGTTCTTTGAGAAGTTGTGGGCACCATCCTCTAGAGTGGAAGTGGAGCACCCTCTGGAGTGGAAGCGGCCCTCTAAGCTGGAGCTGATGGAGCAGTGTTTACTGGTGCCCTCATCTGAAGCGACAAAGTGATCGACCTTGCTGATACTGTGCCCGAGCACCGAGATCGCGTCTTCGACGGCATCCTAAAGATAGATTGAAACAAAGGAATATATATTGATTAAGATATGGTATTATCAAAGAATGACAGAATTATTCAAGTATAGCAAGCATTCAAATAGATAAGGATAGCAAAACAGATATTCTGGAAATATTTTTAGGTTGAGATTGAGTATACTCTCGGCCTATATCCGATATCCTAAAGAAGACACGTAGTAGTACTCTAAGTTTGAGCACCACTACGAAATTGCACTACTTGCGATATGTAGTTTGACATGCATGGGCCCCCACTAAAAATGTGTCTCAATCCCCCACCTAGAATGGGGATACGAGTACGTGAACAATGCCCAGCCTACGTTGCAGCATCGGTAGTAGAACATTGTTTCGGTCAACATTACTATCTAACATCTCATACCAAAATATATAAGGTAACTGTCATGCTATTCTCAACTCCAAATGGAGGAACACTATGATATATGATAATGAAACCAATACTCAATCACAATATCAAACTAGGAAAAGAAATAACATGATATGGAATAAATAAAAGAAGTACAAGAGTCACAAATACATCCACAAGTCCATAATATAATTCTAGGCAAAAAGCAACTCCTAAAATGATAATACATGCCAAGAGTCTAAAATAAGACTAATACAATGTCTAACAATATAAGTCTATGCCTCCTTAGTCACTGGCACTAGGTTCTCTTGCTCTAGGGTAGTATCCTCTAATAGTTCATCGTCCTGCAGACCGTAGTAAGTGAGACACTTCTCCTCAAGCCAATCATCTAAAAATATATCCAATCAGGATTGGAGCGAAGTACAAAACTCTGAAAGCAGTTCCAAATATATGGTAGAGCATATATGACAAATAATAGAAAAGAATACAAGATAACTAGCAATAGGAATGTAAATGAACTAGAGTGAACATGTGAAGTACTGGAATAAAAGAACTGGCAATATAGAATAACTGCAAGTAATAAAAATAGTTAAACTAGCTAATGTGCCATAAAGTACAAGTTCGTTATGTGATCGGTTTGGGTTGAACACGAATACAATATGGTAACTCGAATACACGTATGATATGTAATCGATATATACACGAATACACTTGGGCTTGATCACATAACCAACTCCTACACTCCCATCTCCAACCAATACTCATGGATCCAATCACGACACGTTATGAAAACAAATATAAGCACACTAAACACGAGCAGTATGTGAACACGAAGTACATGATAATCAATATCCGATACATAAGATGAAATATATGAAAAGGAGTACTCGCTGAACACGATAGAGGACAACATCCCATGACAGGATCTATTTAGTACTAGTCCGTGTATCCACTATGTCGGAATCAAGTATACAGTTCTAGAACATATGATATATACACTATAATGACTGAAAACTAACAGAAAGATATACTTGCCTCAGGTCCTGAGAAAAGAGTGTCTCTCGATCCCCAAGCTGGTGTCACACACTCCTATTAGGAAATATCATGTTAATAGGTGTAATGGATGAGAAATGGGTTAAAATACACTAATGTATGCTTCTAGGTCAATTTTTAAATCTCACTAAGTCCATATTAAGGTTTTTAGTCTACAATGGACATTATCTAGTTAATTCTAGCTATATTAGGTATTACATGTTGGTACAGTTAGTATCTTAACTTGTATCAGTTATACTTAATTAATATATAATTACTAACTACTAACATACATATACTTAACTAGTGATTAGATAACTGCTAACATATATATATAAATATATATATATATATATATATACTGATACTCATATAACTAACTAGCACTCTATGCTATTATCTAATCACTAACTAGGATAACTACAATAACTGATGCACTAGCTACTAACTGTTATCTAATTAACTATATGCCGTAGGTAATACTCGAACTGCATATATACATAACTTACTACCAACTGATAATACCAACATAACACTCATTGACCGATACCCCTAACTGGGAACTACTACTCACATAACCATCTAATACTCTAACCAATACATACTAACTATGCCACTAACTACTAAAGAACTAACTGCTGATGCTGTAGTTGCTGCACCAAATGCAACTAACTTACTTGCAGATTCCTACATACTGCCTATACTGATACTCCAATACTGAAAGTATTACCTAATATTGAGACATTCCCCCTTTCTTATATCACACTAAAACTGATGTCTTGAGATGTACATTTGAATTAATCCTCCATGTTAAATGCTAACTGCAGCAGTGTTATCACTGCATTCACTACTAACCTGAGTCAAACTTTCCCCTTATGCTCAGTCCACTGGACACAACTTCAAACCCATGCACACTTTGCTGATGCTGCTACTGCCGCATATGTTAATTACTATATTGACTAAATCGTATAGAAAATTTTATCTATTTCCTTTTATATACGGTCCATATTCGTATTCACTTTATATGTATGCTTTTCTTCTTTGATACGATCCAAAACTATTTTTTTTGCCAAATAAGGTCTTTAATTGGCAAGCATTTGCATCTATATTCATTTAACTACTAGTATTATTATATTCTCTTTCCTTTAAAATTTTTTGAATAAGGCCAAGAGGTCCTTATAGGTGAGTTGATTCCAACAGAATTGCGACCGTAGCCATCAAAATTTATCAATTTTTGTTACTGCTTTATATCTTTATAAATGTTTGTCTTTAGGCTAAGGATTTTTACATATTACGGCTCTAACTTTTTAAGGGTATATGTTGAAGTTGATCAGGTAAAAAGGAAGTTGATATAGGCTACCTCGCTTCAATCCAGGATGGAAGAAAGGTATGCACATTACGGATAAGCAAGAAAACTTTTCTATGTAAGATACATTTATCTATGTTTCATTCAAACTATGAAAATGGACATTGATTTTTCTGTCATTCTGGGTCATTATAATAGGATACTAAATTGATTTTTTTGCCATTTTTACAAGACATCAAAATACTAAGACTAATCAATAATGATCTTTGTTGGATTTCCTTATATAAATTGCGGAATGCTTACAAAAAATAATACCTTGAATACCACAAGTAAATATTCCATGAAACACATCAAGTACAGTTAGAGTACCTGATATCTATAAGCACAGACAATCCAAAAGTTTAGGCCCTGACATATCATATGTGTATATTAGATTTATGTGACACACCATAATAAGTGTTATGTCGTTGTTTCGGTGTCCTATCTATGTCCATGTAACATAGCCTTATATAAACTCAAAATACGCTAGGATAATCATTTGGTAAATTGCACTAACAAACTACTACACTATTTGAGGGAAAATATGAAAATTGTTATCCTCTTTAAAATAGTGTTGGTTTCTTAAGTGGCTAATGCGAGTGATTTTTTTTCTTTTTTACTAGTAGTCAGGTATTATGTGCAATTATACTGTTTTATTATACCCTTTAAGAGACTAAAAAATTTAGGTTGAAATAAGTCTCAGATGTCCTTCTGCATTAGGACGCTCCCCTCTTTGGTGTCCTATTGATCGAATAACTCTCCTGCAATGATCCTCTCTTACGTGAAGTTACAACCTATATTTTGTGTAAGTAAACTAAAATTATGAACATGTTTTATTCACTTGTAATATCATTATGCACTCGTGGACATATTTGTTTCATCATTCATAAGCAGTTGTTTATTTCGGTATTTGTGATATTCTGTATCATCATGCAAGTATATATTGATGATCGTACTTCAGTTTCTTTATATCGTTATGTTATATTATTCTTTTATCATGTTATTTTACTTGGTTATCGGATTCCTGGATTAACGAGCTAGACTCGAGTGCGATCTACCAATTGAGGAGATCGGAAACGATGGTTAGTATATTGGACTGTGGACTACTTATTTGGGGGTACTTTGTTACTTCATTCCATCCCAGGATATGGACTTGGCAATATGATACAAACTACTTGTGCATTCATGTTTGGGCACGTACCCCCGTATCCAACATAATGTCAGAGCATCCATGACGTGGACCAATTATAGAGATATAGAGCAAGATTTTTGTTTCACTATTATTCTCATACTTTGTAAATTACTTGTAGTACTCTTGGATATTCCCTGGACTTATGATATATGGTAGATTCTTGATTGTACGTGTCATAGATGTGACACGTACAATCTCATTAGGAGGAGAGGGCACTTACTTGGCCTACTAAATAACTAGATATTCTCGATGACCGTGAGCCTCATGCAGACTTATGATAGAGACTTGCTATAGGCTACAAGCAACATGTAGAGATGTAGTACTATAGGTCATGAGCTCATGATGAGATACTGTAGTTACTTAACCCTTATCCTTAATAGCTCACGCATGCGAACTTTGTTCTCAATTGCATATCATAGTTAGTTATCGTTGTTCATGTGAAGTGTTATATATATATATATATATATATATATATATATATATATATATATATATATATATATATAATAATTTACTTTCAAGATATTATTAGATATCTTGCTATGTCTCTATGAGAACCTCATATGTGAGGGATTTATTCGAAGCAGAACGATCCCAGAGTTTTTTAGTCTCGAGGCTTAATCAAAGATGGTAGAACAGAGGCCAGAATTAGAGGTTCACGCAAACTTTAAAGTCTATCCTTTGTTTGATACTGAAGTTGTAGTCGATATCAGGGGTTCACACAAAAGTTTTCTCTCTGATATCCTGATTCCAACGAAGAACTATAATATATCTCTCGATTATAACTTCCAAAAACTTATTACAACGAATCAAAAAATAAACTTCGTTCTTTCTTGCAAACGCAAGTTGCAATAAGACAAAACGTAATACAAGTTAGCAGAATATAAGAGGAAGAAGAAGATTGGAACAATACTTGCTGGGGTGATAAAGATCACCGTTGCTCAAAGCAAGATTCATCCCATACGATCTGCACTTAGGAACCAGCAAGTTCTAAGAAGACCTTCTAGAATGCTCGCCGTCACCTTCGTCTTGAACTCGCATTAACTGTTGGACTTCAATGGAAGCAGCAGAACGATAATCTCTTCGTCTCTCATTTTTTGATGTAAGTTCTCAATGGGGCACAAAAAAATTATTTATATAGTAGGGTGGAAACCATAACCCTAATACAGGCCAGTAACTGATTACGGAAAGATAGAACGAATTAATTCAAATCCCAGAAATAATGGATCTGAATTAATGACCCAATCTTTCCAAAATCGTTCAAATTTTGCAATCAGCGGGATCATACGCCAAACATGCTCTCTGCGCATATGCGCACAATAACACATCCATAACTACTAATGTGTGCTTACGCCAGCAGCATAATAGCTCTTGCGTGCAGTAGTATAGTAGCACATGCACGCATATACATAAACGTGCATAGTTGTGCATAGCTCGATCATAGTTGCACATAGCCCACTCAGCGCCCGTGCATGCACTTGCTAATGCTCCCGCGCATACAACCACGAATGCAACTCGTGCATAAAATGAGTGCACGAGCGCAATAATTGCGCATAAGCACTATGTAATGATGTTGACGTCCCAGTCCCAAAATACAGAGGGACTAGCCACGTAACAATGGCCAGCAGCACAACTCCAATGGACAAACCCAATTTAATAGACCCGTTAGAGTGCACTTAAGCTGTAATATAGATAAATAAAGTCTACTACTCCTGTCACAATATATAATCTAAACTAATCTCATCCACAGACAGTAATCACAATACAAGGAGATAGAACAGTCAAGAAAATAAATAAGGAAACTGTCCATTACAAGTCCAAAACTATATAATATCACGGGGAACAACCCGTCATCAAAACTAAAGAAAAGAAATAAAAGTGAGTTCATCTATCCAGTGGTCACAGAAACAAGTCTCAATATCTAAAGAATATGAAAAGTAATTAAAATAGTAACTATGCTCAAGATAAGTCCTCGAGCACAGTCTCGTCCTCTGATGCAAGTGCTGCTCCAACGTCAGCTCATGTCCCGTAAACCTCGGGGTAACTCTCCTCAGCTATACCTGGGGACATAATCTGGATCCAGATCCTCAGGGGACATAGCAAGGCATAAAAATAACTCAAGCCAAGTACAGTAAATGATACAAAATAATGAAAAGAGGTGTGCTCAGGGTATCTAACATAATCCATCTATGTATATGCAAGTAAAAACGTACTCGTCCGCTAAACTATCGAATTTTATACATATACTAGGGGTACTAGTGATAGTAGTAATACTAGTAGTAGATACGTACAAGCCCCGTCATGTTACCTACAGTACTATAATACTAGTAGAGTTTGGTAGCCTAGCGGTATGGTAAGTTCTCCCCAACCCCTTGTATCTCACGCCTCATGTCACAAAACACAAGACAATCACTATCTATGTCTCAAGTCCATGTGTAAATAATATCAGGTCAACTAGCACTTGTCTAAATTCCTATCGTAAAATAGAATCTGAAATCCTCAAATATCTCAAGTGAGGCTTCTATACATGAGAGTCATGTATAGTGTCCTAAGGTAATTAGTGCAAGTATTGCACGTATGTGGTATAGGATGACAATATAATCTAACGATACCCGACTTCATGTACGAAAGTTGGCACCCGAATATGATCCAGACACAAAGTATCGTCACGGTCCTAGGGTCACAATTGAGTACATGTATTAAAATATAAACTATAAATTGCAGTTAAAATTAAGTATAATTTACTGAGGCCAAGGCAACCTGCTGCATGATGCTACGTTGTAGCAAATCCAAAGTTCACGTCTGATGGTCCTGCGACACCCACGTGCCCTGCCACCATTACTTAAATTAATGCTAATTCTACCATTATCTAATTTATGTAAAATTATAGAGTCGATATACAAACATCAACATAGTAGCAACGTTCGTGCCAATAATTTCAACAGTCGCACATCTTTAGTTAACGTGCCAACAACCATGTTCCATACTATTATTTAAAATGTTTTAAGGGCCTCGTACATTGATATACCACACATATGTATAGGGTTTTACGTAAGATTAAACAACGTATTCCTACACGTACATAGGTAGTGTTCAATGTCGCAAAATGCTATACAACGCTAATCGGCTAATTCAGCATGCATAGAATCATTTTATTTCACTAATTAACATCTTAAAATACAAAAATAAATAGTATTAATATTCTAAAATTTATTTTAGTTATTAATAAAAATTCATGCACACCTTTATATATATTCAAGCTTGTGTGCATGTAATAAACTATACATAGTCTTCATTACCATGCATGCACTCTACCCTTCTTTAGTTCATCAACTAAGTCTCCAAATATATATTTTAATACATATATATTTCTGATTTTTAATATTAATATTCTGAAATTTATTTAAATATAATGTACAACACATTCTTTTATAGCACAATAATATAACATGTACACTAGTTTACCAATATTGTCCATACAACCTACCTATCAATTATTCATACTTTAAAACACTAAAATACATATTTTAATACGTATAATATTTTGATTATTACACATATAATTTTGGAATTTATTTTATAATGAAAAAAACTCATTTTTAATATTATAAAATTAATACAACATTCCTGCAATTACACTATTACCATCCATGCAACTCTCATCCATTCTTTATACTTTTAACCCACAAAATACATATTTTAATATGTATATATTCTAAAATTATGATTATAATTCTGAAATAATTAACTATAAAAATTTTAAAATTAAAACATTATAGTGGAACAACTCATTTTTTTTATATGACAACTTAATAAAAAAATATGCATGCACTAGTTGACAAGTGGTATATGTTATCAAAGCATGGAGATGAATATACCTTGCTCTAATAAAATTACTTAAAAGAAATTAAGAATGGATGTCAGAGGGATGAGGGTGATACCTATGAACTTAATTGAGGTTGAAGGGAGTTCGGTGGAACTCCGACGATGTTTCGACTTCAAAGAGGGGTTGCACCACTACTAGGCTTGCCTTACTCCAAGGAGGTGGAAGAGTAGAGAATCATGACGGAGAGAGGAAGCGAAGAGGAAGAAGAAGAGAGGAGTTCGGTTTGGAGAGGATGGTGGCCAAATGGTTTTGGGTTGGGGGTTACACTCCAATGTGATAACTACAGTAGTAATGGATGAGAGGTGAAAGGTTGGGGGTTATTTGCTAAGACCAAAGGTCAATAGGAAATATTACATTGAGACCCTACCCTATGGTGTTGGCTGCGGTTTGGTTCCCCCCCTTCCGCCCTCCATATAAGCACACATGGTTCAATTTAAGATAATATAGTCCAAAGGTTTATGCTATTTTGGGTAAAAGTTGAATTTAAATTTAAATGAGATAAAAATATGATTTGGTGTAGAAAAAAAAAAATTTGGTGGGTAGGAAGATGAGGGATGGGTGTGTGGTATTGTGTATGAGTTAGTCAAGTTAGTTTTAGGGATCAAGTTGGAGATTCAGGCTCGGTCAGGTGCAATTAATCAAAAAGGGTCATTTTTGACTAATTAAAATCTATGGTATTTCTATATTATTTTTGGAGCCTACGGGGACTCAAATAAATGTGACACCAATGTCATGTGCATAGTTAGTCATGTTAGGCTACGGGTTATAAAAGTCAGTATCAAAATTTGGGTTCATGTTGCTCGTCTAAATTGACCGCAACGAAAAACTGTCCAAGTGTCATATTTTGAGTCAAAAAGGGTCGCGGTTGTTGTGCGACCAAAACAAAGTATCGGTTTATAAAATTATGAGTGACATACGTATCATAAGCCAAATTTGGCTCGGCTAAGCCTATTATGGAAAGTTGGTTGAAAAAAAAGTTAGTGTTGTATTCCTGGCATTAAGACTACACTAAAGGGTTTCTAAATTCTAGAAATTATTTTAATGATTTATAATTAAAACAAAGTTACCAAAATATCCTTATCAAAATTTTAAGGGGTTTACAGACGTACTAAGTGCAAAGTATGCCATCAAAGCGTTACTTTGCACCCTTGAGCCCAAGTCCAAGTCCGAGTCACTAAGCCCTTTGGGACTCAGCTCCAAAGAATTTTTTTTTCTAAGAGAGTGACAAAAAGCATAAAGCTTTCTTTAAGGAGTTTAGCCTTCATCCTACTAGGAAAACACCCCAAATGACACTCATCCTTGGGCCACCACCCCATGTGCATCTCTCAACACCTACATGGTATTATATTTAGATACCAACTTGTAGTATTTTCCAATATGGGAATATCTTTCTAGCTTTGTGAGAGAAAATCTCACACAATCAAAGTTAAAACTCCAATAATTCCCCACATAACTTAATATATATGGGTTGAGCATTCCCCACAGTGAATGCCCATTATGTATTAGGATAAATATCACTTACGACTTGAATCTTTTCGAATGGGTCAAAAATAATATGATACAAGAATGGACTAAGCCTTGAATTCTGCACCATAGCTGCAATTCTTTTCACTCACACATTAACATCAATTGTGCATATGGTCACACGTTAAAGGCCCTGTGCTGACCTGGTCTATTTGTATGTATCTTGGCATCTACAGGTTTACCCTAAAGAGATGGCCTATATCTCTTTACATATACTTAGGTGAGTTTTTTAACAGAGTTTAAAATTCCCAGCATGAAGCCTTGTACTTCCTTGAGGTGTTACGCCGCTATGACATGGCCAGAAGCCGAGGTCCATAACCCCTTGGTGGTGTCACACCACAGTAACATGAGGTCCCAAGCCTCTTTGTAGTACTGTACTACCCAGAATGGAGCATTGCGCTCCTTTGCAGTGCTATGCTGCTACAACATGGCCTAAAAAGGCGGTCGGCAACCTATTGTTGGTGTCGGACCACTGTAGCATGAGATTACTGGCCTCTTTATAGTGCTATGCTACTACTCTCTACATATTCGATAATAGACTTCATGCCCATATGCGGTACTACTACTGCTATGACATGGCTTGTAACGACCCGCACCCGAAAATTGGGCATGAGTCATGGGTACGTCCAGCCAACGCCGCAACATCAGCGGTAGAACGTTGTCAAGATCAATATAACTATCTATCAATCGCACACAAATATATAATATCATAACCTGTCAATGTATATCAACTCCAATCGTAGGACAATGGATATATATATAATCATCAAACTCACAAATATACTCAATCACAATAAATCTATAATGAAGATGAAACGAACAACATGATATAAAAAAATCCAAGAGAAGTCCCAAAATGTACACCACAATCAACATAAATAAGTCTAAGATTCTAGCTATCACAACATCAAAATAATTCCCAAATAATATAACTCATAATTTTCAAAGTTGGAACAAACTAATACAATATAAAAATACCAAGCTAGCTAAGTCACTACTGGTGTCTCCACTCAGGGGACTGACTTCTCCTGAAGCTCCTGGAAATATCCTACGTCTACTCTCGATCCATAGAAGGGTAGGATAGAAGTCCTCTAAGTCCTTTGAAAAATGTTATCCAGTCAGGATTGGAGCAAAGCATATAAACTAACAGTAGTTCTAATTATATTGATAAAGATTATAAAATTATGAGTAATGATTATACATGATAGAAATGTAATACTGGTAATGTAAGAAAGCAAGTAAAACATATAATCATCTCATAGGTAAATAATGAGCAGTGAGTAAGCACGTGAATATCAATCTCATCAAGTACACGCTAGAATATAATAATAATAAAGTAAACTAGATAAGTGTTTAAAATATTAGTTTTTTATGTGATCGGCTTTGGTACAAGATCAGGCTCTACCATTATGATTAGCTATGCACAAGCACATGTAAGGGATCAGGTCAATCACTTATGGTTGACTATGCACAAGTACATGTAAGGGTATCAGGTCAATCATATATGGGAAGTTATGCACAAGTAGTAAGATGAGGCTATACCCGACGTGTGGTAAGGGTGAGCTTTGCACAAGTAAGTGGGGTATGATCACATAACTTTCTAATACTTCTTCTGTTCCACGACTAGTATTGTGGATCCAACCATGACACACTACGACAAAGGATTCATAGAGTAGGGGGCAACCTACTCCTGAATCGGTGTCTATATATGTACAAGAATCAAAAGACATGTACAGGGCCCTCAAGAAAATAATATTCATGATAGAATCCAAAATATACTAATTCATGTAATATCGTATCAGGAATCAAGTACAATACTATAAAGCTGATATCATAGTAATCATAAAAGTAACAAAAACTGTCAAAGAATGTACTCGCCTGATATCCAGAGTGAAGAATAATGAACAGAGCTAAAATTGGAGTCCAGTAGTCCTAAATAAGGGATATCGATGTTAAAGAGTGAATAGAAATGATAATCAGGTTAAACTAGCTAAGGGTAGTGTTTCTAGGCCACTTCTAGGTCCATACTAGGGTATTCTAGCAAATACTAAGTTAACTAGGTCAATACCTTGCTACACTAGGTTATCTAAGTCATATTAGATCAATCTAGACAATATTATTTTTATACTAAACTAATACTTGGTTAATATAGCAATACTAGATACTACTAGTATGTATAATTCATATACATTGGTACCAATAAAATACCTCAACCCTAATTCCTAAACTTAACTTTATACAACACCTCAAATTACCTTACTAATCTAGTATCTCATTACCCCTAAGTATCAATAACTTAATATTAGAACTTGGTATCAGTTGGATACCCCACTACTTGGTATCACCAAATACTAATGCCCTTACTATGATTTTAGTATCTTATTTAAAACTTAATATCTAATTCTTAACCCTTTTGCCTTGAACCATCTGCCTTAATCCATCTACTGAACATACACATTTGTCTTAATACCAATAGTACCCTCACCATATGCACACAGTCAATGTGCAACCTGCAACCTGACACCCTATAAAACCAAGGCAAAACACAAACACTTCATTTGAACTTGCATTTCCTACTGCAACTAACTCCCTATGTTCCCTGAGAAACTTTTTCTTAGTACCCATCCATGCAATATTGATTAATGCCTGCACTGCAGGTCTGAAACTGAAGGATACTCGAGCTTAGAACAAGACTGCAACTAAGATACTCTTCTAAATTAGTGTACTGCCACGTCTATTCAGTGCCCCTATAATCTTACCCTACCTGTGCACTGCAGGTATTACCCACCTGCAGCCCCACTACAATACCTTAGTCATTCACTTATACTCGAGTTAACACTGCACTCACTACCCAAAAAAGTCAAATTAGCGACGTATTTAGCGACTCCAAATTAAGACGTTGCTAATATTATAGAAATTAGCGACATCTTGAAATTACGTCGCTATCGATGACTAACTACGACAATTAGCGACTATAGTTAGGTAATGTTAAAATAATGTCGCTATCAGTCGTTGAATATTGCTGAATTTTTATTAGTTGCGACATTACGTGGCTTTATTTTACTGATGTCTCTAATTTATGTAATTTTGGCAACTCTTAGCGATGTTTATCTCTATCATCGCTATTTTTTTAATATAATGGTTCATATTCACTTTCCCCTAAACCGAAAATTCTAAAAAAAAATTTCCCCCTTTAGCTCTCCCCTTCTCCTCTGGCGCTCCAGTCCGTCCCTCTTCTCCTCCCACACTGCCCTTCTCCTCCGGCCCTCTCCTCTCCATCTCCCCTTCTCCTCAGGCGCTCAAGTCCATCCCCTTTCCCCTCCGACGCTGCCCTTCTCCTCCGGCCCTCTCTTCTCCATCTCCCGTCAGGTTAACCCTAAACTCTAATTCTCCCCACACAAACACACACACTGAGTACACAGGACACACACACACACACACACAGAGACAAGGACACGGACACACACTGACACAAGGACACGCAGACACACGAACATATATACATATTAGTTTCCTTTTTTTAAAATCTTAAAGAATAAATTGGGATAGAATATATATCCTCTTTCTCATTCATTCTATAGCATATTTTCTCTTTTTCTTTTCTTTTTTTTATTATGTAGCATGTGGCTAGATCTGCCACTGGACTGTATTGAAACAAGTTTGACATGACACAAAATTAATTTTTGTCGTTTTATCGGATTAATCTCCTTATGTAACATAATTGGGACTTGTTTCGTTAATCATATTGAATGAAAACATATTTTGAGACACTTTATAAAACAAGAGCAACCTCGACCTTGCCCAGCCGTTCGTGCACCGAGTTTAAGACTTCGATAGTGATATTTAGTATCTATAGTCAAGTGTTAAGGTTTTAGGGAGATACAAATATTTGGTTAAAGTATTATTGTGATGTGTTAGTATATAGCTAGCTAATAGGTATTAGGCTAAGATATTGTAAGGTATTCATTATATATAATCTATATTAAGATCCTGCTAAAATCGTGTTATTCAAGTGTGAGTGGTTCGATCCAATCCAAGATCAAGGTTAAAAAATTGACAAGCATGGTGTTATGGATATAAACTACCGACGTCGATATCAAGGATATAAACCATTTGTTCTATCAAGTCAGGCTCAGCTAGTATACTTCATAACTTATCCTAAATGAGGAACCGAGAGGTCAGATTGGTGGGCAGTTTGTAAGACTAAAGCTAAAAATACTTTTGACGTTGACAAAATAGCTTATCAGGAAGACAACCTACCTATTGTTGCAAATATTATAGATGTGGACTCAACCAAAGTTACCCATGACATGTTTCATCAAGTAGAAGAGGTAGAAGTATTATAAGATGATGATGAAGCAGATGAAAGTGAAGATGAAGAGGAAGAGGAGGAGGAGGAAGATGAACGAAATAAATTTTCAGATGATGATTGAAAATTAAATAAAATTCATTTAAATTTGTGAATAATGGCCTAATTTTCTAATACATTTATTGTGGCCTAGTATTTTGATGGTGACACTTTTTTTGTGGCCTAGTTCTATGATACTTAAGTTTGTGACGGTGATACATACATATCTTTTTGTATTTGCGGCCAAGTTCTATGATCCTTATGTTTTTTTATTGTGACACTTTTATTATTTAGACTTTTATTGTGGCCTAGTTCACAACTTCTGTGTATTTTTTTTGTCATGTAATCTAAATATCTCTGTATATTTATTTTATTATTATATGTTGTTCTCAAATATGTCTATATAACGCGAATTATTTTACCGCGATAGATCCTCTAGACGTAGTCCTCTTTTGGACACGGATACTTTTTCCCGATCCTCGTCCTCGAGTAATCTACACTATCGACCAACAGTCCTTTAAACTTCGACTACGATGACCGTACGTTGAAGTACTCCTGGGACCAATAGTACTCCTCGGACCAACAGTTCCAGGCCCGAGAGTATCCTGCTGGTCCTAGGACCAATAGTTCTCCTGGGACCCGTAGTTCCAGGCCTGAGAGTACTCCGTCCAGTGTTCCTATTGCTAACGGTACCACGGAGACGGAGGAGGAGATGGCAGTCGAGCTGACTCCGTCTCCATATCAGAGCGATCCTCTGTGCGCTCCGCCGGATAAGATGAGAATGGAGATTTGGGCCAATGGCCCATAAAGTAAGTTAATTAGTTATTTATTTCTTATGAATATATATATATATATATATATATATATATATATATATCACTTTTTAATGAGTTTAATTATCAATGTATATATAGATATCGTCCCCCGACGGTACAGAGAGCACATAGACATTTTTTGAGGTAAAACTATGGTGGGCCATGGATAAACTACTCGGATGCCCCAGAAGATTGATATATGTTCTGGTTTGGGCACTTCAAGGTAAAAGTATATTTTATTTTAACATTAGTAATATTTTTATGTTAATATTTTATAACTTACTATTGTACTTCTTATAGAGAACATATTTCTATCCCCCACATCGGGCCGCATAGATCCAGTAGCAGTTTCTTTCTATCGCTGCCAAGCTGATCCGTGATGCTATGGATGACCAGAAGGCTCGTGCACGAAGAAAAACCGATCCAAGATTGGATCACGCCTGAGTAGTGGACTACGATGAGGGCTAGATTCAACTAGGATAGGTATAGGGAAAAGTCGGAGAAGACCAAGGCGGCTTGGTAGAGGGCAGAAAAGTGGTATGGTAGGTCGATTCCGATAACGAAATATTTTCGTGGCTTGGTACATCTTTCGTTGTATACTTACAATTTTTAATCATCGTGGCCTAATTTTTTACTTTAATAAAAAGTAATATATTTCTTAACTGGTCTAGAGGGGCGAGAACACGAACATGGTGACAATGTTCCTCGCCAGTCATAGGAAGGGAGAAAAGTTATCGATGATAGGGCGACGTAGAGCTAAGTATTACTCTTATGTTTTGAACATTTTGATATAACTTAACAAAAATTCATGTAATTAGTAATAAGTACCTAAGATATATTGAAAGTAGTTAGCTTTTTGATAAATACGTATTTTTTAGGATGAGTATAGGAGGCTCCACGAAGAGTCAACCCAGCCTACACAAGGAGAAGGGGATAGTTCCACGGAACCCCCGGTCCACCCAGTTCTGTCGGATGACAAGCTATGGATGAGAGTCGTTGGTGGTCTACATAGAGGTATGTACTCGGTACGGAATCTTACGATGCCTATATTGTGACACAGTCCTCTAGGACACCCTCTGTCGATGTGCATACCCCACAGCCCTCCCAGGAGTCACATTGATCCTACGAGAGAGTTAACCTTCAGATGCATCTCAGCGTGACGAGTTGATGTAGAGGATTATGGTGCAGCCGCAGCCACTGAAGGATGATGCGACATTCATAGCACGTTTCGAATTGATGGAGCTGAGGGATCTGGTCACGTCGACAAAGTGCAACATGACGTCACTGCAGGAGTCGCAGTTGACCATAGGCACTACACTATCGAGGATGGAGGCATCACATATTGAGATGAGAGAGCGAGTGGAGAGCGTGGACGCTTCACTATCGAGGATGCAGGTATGACATCTTGAGACGGGCGAGCGAGTGGAGCATAGTACTAGGAGGTTATTATCTGTCATGGATACTTGCGATGCTTGACTTACAGAGTTAAAGCAACAAAGTCCTCCTGGTCCGCTTCCATCATCGTCTACATCGACTCTTGCAACAGGTTCCGTGACGCTTACACAGGAGCAGTTTGATGCACTATTATCTCAGATTTGATGCGATTACTACTCCTGATCAGTAGTAGTTTTTTTTTGACATGTGTGTATTGGCTCATTCATGGGAGTTTTTACTTATTATTTGTACACTTTTATTATGTGACTTATTTGTACATTTCTATTATGTGACTAGATATTGTGTGACTACATTCGGGCCTTAGAGTCATCTTTTTATTGATTTATTTTATCATTGTTGTTGTGTGATTGTACCAGTATTGAGTGTTCCACCGAAGGGGTTGGCAAACCCAGGGAATTCAACGGAGGATTTTCCCGGGTCTGTCTATTTATTTGAAATATGATACTACAAGCATGTTATACTGTGATATTGTTGGTATTCATTTATTTTAGTTTTTTATTTTTCAATATTAACAACATTTAGGGATGTTTAGTGACGTTCAGTGACGTCCTTACGCGTCTCTAATGACGTCACTAAACTGTCTCATTGAGTCGCTGATCGTCACTATACGTCGCTAAATATTATATTCATGACAATTTTTGCCATGTTAGATATTCGTCGCTGATTCTGTTGCAGGTCATCGCTAAATTTAACGACAATTATCGACCAAATTTTAATGTCACAAATTTGGCAACACGATGCTAAGAGTCTCCATTTTTGCAAATTTGTAACGTCGCTAGAGAGACGTTTTCCGATGTTGTTTTGATCAACGACTAGCTTTTTTACGACTAATGTCACTACCACATTTCCAGATTAGGACATTTGTGTAATTTCACTATTTTGAATAATTATGTATTTAATTAATCTGCTGAGTTTTTAAAACTGTTTATATGTTGTTAGTTGTGTTTGGTTTAGGTCAAACCCTAGAACTCATTAGGACTATAACCCTAATGACTAAACCCTAATTTGAAAACCAAATTCTAGAGAAACCCTAGAATTTCAATTTTAGGTTTGAACCTCAAACCCTAGAATGACTAAACCTGAGTTAATTGAGTTCTGCATGACCTAACATGGGGGTTTTACCTAAACCTATGCATTTGAAACCCTAACCTAGTTTTTAATATAAAAGGGAGCCACCCTCAACCCTTTTCTCCTTCATGAAAAAAGAAACCCTAGCCTCCATTAGAAAAGCCATTTCCCTCACCCCCAAATTCGGAATCTAAACCTAGGGATTCCATCTTCCTCCTCCAAAGCAAGGGAAACAAGGAGCTTGGGTCAAGGAACCTTGGGAAAGAAGAACCTTCATAGGGAAACCATCTTCCTATAGGTAAAATCCAATTTTAGTTCTTTTAATTTTTGTTTTTCTGTTGTTAATACCCATTAGGAACCCCCCTATTGTTTAGATTTCGATTTAGGGTTTTGATTTGGGTTTTGGTGACCTACATTGGATTTCCCCCAATTTCGTGAACCCTAACCCTAGGTATTCGAGTGTAGGCTGATTTCATCCTCCAACGTGAAGGGTTGGATCTTGTTTAGGGTTTTGTTGGGGGTTTTTCATGAGTTCTTATTATGAGTTCGATTTTAGCACTCTAGGTGTTTGGTGATAGGTTTATTAGGGTTTTACCTATCTAACGTATTCAATTTCTATATATTTTGATATACCTATCTATGTACATAAATATATTTGCTTGTGTATACAGGTTGTGCACAGTCGGGTTTGGGATTTCAGTGTAGGATCTGTGGGGCTTAGTATTATTTGAAATCGATAGTGCAGTGAGGTCAGTTTTAAGTAATTTAGACTGTGACCTGGTTGTGTTGCCAGTAGTCTAATGTTTCTCTCAAGGTTGAGCCATTTATGTGTGGTAACTTAGTTCAGTGAAATAGTTTCTCAGGTAGCAGTATTGGGAGAGGGGGAGGATTAGTGTATCAATAAATTTCAGTGTGTGTGTGTGTGTAGGATTTTTTATGTCTGTGTGTGTAAGTAATTGGATTAGTGCAGTGAGTTATGTTTTGTATTGGGTTTCCCTTGAGTATCAGTAACTTGTGTGTATCCAGATCAATATTTTCCTTACTGTGTGTAGCTGAGTATATCGTGTGTTATCAGTTAGGTGAGGAGTTCAGTGTGTGTGAGTTAGAACCTGTGTGAATTTTAGGGTATCAATACCTGTATGATAGTGTGTGGAAGTATGTGTGTTCCAGAAGTCAGTGTGAGTGCAGTGTAAGAATTTAGTTACTGTGAGATTAGCTGTGTGTGATCAGTATTCTCAGTGAGGTATAAGAAATCAGTGTGTGTGTGAGGTATTAGTGCAGTGAGGAAACTGTGTCAGTGTGTAGCTGTGAATTAGATGTGCCAGTGTGTCTGTGAGTGTAAGATAGTGTAGTGTATCAGATTAGAGTTATGTATCAGTATGAGTTCTTGTGTGCATTGGGTTAGGTTTAATAGTGAACTGTGTGTGTATGAGTGTGAGAGGGAGAGCAGTGTGGCAGTGTATAAATTTTTGTGTGTATTCAGTATTTTCAGTCAGTGGGTAGCAGTGAGTTCACTGTATGAAAATGAAGTGTGTGTGAGTAAACAGTAGGTGTGTATCAGTTATATGCCTGTGTCTGTGGGTTGAGGTTAGTTAGGAATTAGTGTGTAGGTGTGTAGGTGAGAACCAGTGTAGTGTGTGATACCTTGTGTGGGGATACCTCAGTGTGTATAAGTATCTGTAAATAATGTGTGAGTGTGTGAACATGTGCTTATGTGTGTGTATGACTGCCTGTGAAGTTAGAACCTGTATGTGTCTGTGTGTGAGAGGGAGCTGTGTGAGAACTCAGCGAGGAATCAGTAGGATTTGTAGTATCCTAACTTGAGGAGTGGTACTAGGATACCTAACTTAGTCTCAAGATACTGAGTTGAGTATAGGTATCAAAGTACTAAAACTAAGATAATATTAGATGATAGATAGCTATTATATAATAAGAGATAGGTGTAGTGTCTTTTAGTATTAACTAGTGTAAGGCTAGTATGGACTAGTAAACCTAGTATAGCATGAGCCATGACCTAGAAACCCTATATTTTTATTTAACTAAACATGTTATTCCTTTAATTCAGTATTTGACATTTATATTCCACAAATAGGTCATTATGATCCCACTTTGGACATCGATCCTCACACCTTGCTCAGGACCACAGGCGAGTACATTCTCTGACAGTTTTTATTTTTGTTGATTACCACTATAAATTTAGTTGTAGTACATACTTGATTCCGACACTATGGATACACGGGTTAGCACCCTAGATCCCCATTATGAGGAGTCATGATTGGAATCCATCGTGCTAGCTAGGGGATGGGGAACTATTAGTAGATTATGTGATCATATCCAACCATTTACATGCATCATAGCTCACCCCACTTCTCACGTCGGGTGCGGCCTGACCATTTACATGCATCATAGCTGTTATATATGATTAGCCTGACCACTACATGCTTCATAGCTAACCATATGGTTAGCCTAACCTACAAGAATCATAGTTAATCATATATAACCAGCCTGATCTAGTCCTAAGCCGATCACATAATAAACTGATAATTCAAACACTTAGCTAGATGTCTATTCTTTATTCAGATTCACTTGTTCTAGCATTCACTGTTATTGTTCATTGCTAGATGCTCTATTGCCTATTCATTTCTCCAGTACTTCACATTTTTAGCATATATTCTCATCTTGTATTTCTTACACTGTTTATAGTTTTTGTCAACTTAATGAAACTGCTGTTAGTGTTTGTGCTTCGCTCCAATCCTGACTGGATAATATTTTTCAGAGGACCTGGAGAACTTTTGCTCCACTCATTACGGCCCAGGACTAGAGGAGTTGCCTATCCTAGAGGAGGTCCTACCTGCCTGTATTTAGAGATTATTTCTCTGTATTTATTATTTTAGACTGAGACTGAGTTGTATTTATTATTTTGTGACTTTGTAAGGTCATCTAGACCCAGGACTTGAGTTGGACTTATTATGGTTGGTTTATATAGAACTCTTTTCCATTCTCATCGTGCCCATTATTTCTTATAGCTTGTGATTGAGTATATTATAGAACTGTGGATTATTATCATTGTCCTTCGTACGGAGTTGAGACTATTGACAGGATATATATTATGTTGAGACCTAGACAGCGTTCTACCGTCGATGCTGCGGCGTAGGCTGGACGTACACACGACTCATGCCCAAATTTCGGGAGCGGGTCGTGACAACTAAGTCCAAACGTCGCTAAATACATCGCTACTCGATATTAGCGACGTATTTTTGACATTTGGTGACTTTTTCCTGTGTCACTAATTTATCTTATTCTGGTAGTGACTGTCTCATCTCTTGTTGATAAGCATATTTCTCCCACACACAACCTGAAATCAGGCTTATAAACACATATATACACAGCCAAAATTCTAACTAATACTAAGTATCAGTCATTACTTGCCTCTTGAATCACACTCCTACTGAACCCATCTGATGAATACAGGCCTCATAGACATAGGTCAATCCCCTCTCCCTTCTTCACTTGACTGCAGGGTTCAGTTGCACACAATGTGCTTCAATCATCTAACTGAGCCTAAGCCACTTCGCAAACCTCATTGCATTGAACTCCCAAGCAGTGCACAAAATCACTCCCCCACCTGAACTGACATGAGCCTTACAAGCCTTGCAACAACAACTTCCCACTAATGCAAGTATTATTTTCTCTCCTCTATTGAATACTAAACCCTTGCACCAGTGAGCTCATCCTGACACCACAACCATCACATACTAATTTATACACCAATGTATATATATTTATACACTAAGGCATGCATTTACATTATATGCACTTACTAGCATAGATGGATACACACACACATACAACACTAGATCAAACCACAAATACTTGGTGTGATACACCAAGATACACTATGATACATCTCAACCAAGACACCAAAACCCCCAATAACTACGAAATTATATATATATATATATATATATATATATATATATATAACATAAATTATGATCTATAATACCTAAAATAATTAGTTAAATATAACTTAGAGAGAAATACTCTAGTATGCTAAAAAAAAACCCAACTTAAGCTCATATATCATAGCATATCATAACGTATCATGATACATCCTACTCGTATCCAATTATGGACATGTATATCCTCTCAAATCATGAATCACAACCTAAAATTACTTATGAGACATTTCTTCAAACACCTAGTGATCCAAATTCAAATATCTTCCAATTTGGCCACAAAAGTCAATGTAACTATCACCATAGGCCTTTTATGAACCTAGTTCTTCTTCCTATGGGTATTCCTTAGCCATGGGAAGCTCCCTATAGGTATAATACACTATTTAGAATAAAAATAATTAGAAAAAAATAGGTATTTTACCTATTGGGAGATGGATTCCCAATGTAGCACACCATAAGGACACAATGGAAAGGATGGATACCTCCTTCTAGCTAGCTCCACATCAAAGCTTCTCTTTGCTCTTCCAAGCTCATTATATTGTATTGGAATGAAAAAATGAGAATGGATTTGATATTGAATGGATTGGGTTTGATGTGGATTTGGAGAAGAATGGGGATGAGCTAATTTAGTAAGTGAAGGGAATGATAATTAAAAGGAGAGAGACTCACCCCCTAGTTATTAAGGCCAGCCACTATGCTCCTCTCCAAGCTATTGTAGAATATCCTATTTGCCCCTATTAATTTGTCATGAAGGATATTTAATTAAGGAGGTTTAACTAAAGGAATATTCTTATATCAATGGAAGAAACATTATATTCATTCTTTCTACTTTATTGGGTCAAACAAAGACTAACTAATTAATTAACTAATGGGTCAAGTCAAGCCTAGTTGGGTTCACTTAGATTCACTAACATCTAGTCTAACTAATAGGCTAACATTCTAACCACCAACTATGCAAATATATATTAATATATAACAATGCCAATTAATATATATATATATATATATATATATATATATATATATATATATATAACTATAATTATTAATAAGAAATAACAAAAATATTCCTCTCCAAAAAAGTGATGGTTACAATCCTACCATCCTTAGAAAAAATTTATCCTCGAAATTTAAGTAAGGAACAAGCACTAGAATAGAACAAGTACGATCTAAGATAAAGTAACGCTCACAAATCTCCTCTCCTAGGAATACCACCTAATCATCATATTTTCGCAAAATCTTGCTTCCTCATTAAACTAATCTTGAAGCTTCCAGTTCAAGTCCTTACAGCGTCCTTGATACAATAACCTCTATCATATCCTTCTGATCTATCATCCTTGATATTTTAAATTTTCATGAACTCTGTGAAAATCACTTTCCTTTATCCATCAATATTTTCTCTATATTATTTCTAGTTACTCTTATGATCCTCTGTCATGAATTACAAACTCTTGTAAGATGTAGTTATCTCATATTTTCAGTCTCGTCCATAGCAGAGTCCATCTTCCGAAATGTAATTTCTCTTCGAGTTTCCAAATCTATCATTTTAATTTCAAGATTCTATCTACTGTGTATGTTCCTCCAGTCAAAATATCTCATATCTCGTTTTATTTGTCATTCATCAACTATTCTCCGGTATGTGGTATTCTCGTCCTGATTCACTATTTTTACCACCAATGTTCTCCTCTTGTAGCTTACCCCCAATTTACCTCAATTTGTATTTGTAAATCAAACTGGTATGGCAACGTATTTAATGAATCTGGTACAAATAAATATAAGAATAAAGTTACAGAAAGATAGGACAAATGATAGAGAAATTTATTCTAGAATATCTGCTCGATCTCCCTCAGAAGTAATTGTTCCTCAAAGACTCGTTCTTTTACTTTCATATAACCTTGTGATCCTTTACCAGATTCTGTAATCACCGTCAATTCTAAAAATTTCCACTTTCCTCAATTTGTCCCTTTAGCTAATCCATAACCCTTAAGTCAAATTTATCTCATATATTAAAGTTCAATTCTTTCATTTAATCTCGAATTATTCTCTGTATTCCTCAAATTCACTAAACTCTCAATATTAATGTTTATGTCAAATTCTTATATCCTTTCTCAATAATATATGTCAATAAGTTAAACCTTTGACCTCGAAGTATTTATAATCTTTCAATCTTCATCTACCAATTAATCCTTATGATAAAATCTCCTCAATTCATTACCTTGTTGTCGATTATCATTTCTAATTTAAAATTATGTTCATAAATAAATGATCTCCTGCCCCCCCCACCCTTTATTTACTAATCATTGGTTTTATTATTTAGCTTTATACCACATTACGATATTCTAATTCATAAATTTTAATTTCCCATCATCCTCAATACTTTCTCAATCCTAAAAAAAAAAAAAATTTAACCCTAATATATTTAAAGCGTATCATCTATGCACTTTTCGATATTCATACTCTCAAAATGCCTTTATGTAAAGAGACTGATCATTCTCAACTTATCCTTTATTTTCTTATATTCTTCTTGATTTTTGATATCTTTCTCAATTCACTACCTTAAATATCAATTATCATTAATTTATCCATCTATATTTGCCAAAGATATTATTCAAGAATTATATATATCAAAATTTAAACTAACCATTACTTCTATCCAATACTAGAGGGCATTGTAGCACTCGAGCACATTCTCTTAACTTGTGGTTATCAGATCCACAATAAAGGCATTGTTCCTTCCTTTTCCCATATTTATCCCATGTATGCCCTGACTTTCTACAAGTGGGACTCCTCTTAACTGGCCTCTACTGAGCTAGAACTCTAACCAGGACCTGATGCATATGCACTATACTTGGGCGCTTCTGGGGCCTGGGATAGATACCATCCGATGCCCACTTGAGTCTGGATCCTTCCTCCTGGTGATGAATAATACCGAATAGTTGTTCGATCCTCTGACCCTGCTCCCTCTGTACTCCCCTCGGCTCTTCTAATTCTTGCAAAACCCTTGCTTCATCCAACCCTCTTTTCCTATGATATAAGGTGTAAGACACTGTATCCTCCGAGGTTCCTTCTACACATACATTCTTGCTTGCATCCTTTTCTGCCATGTTCAAAGCCATTATTTTTGAGGATATAGATGAGCAGATAATGAGTTTCATAGGAATACGAATTCAAATATTTACAAGGAAGAAAAAATATTCAAGAATCAAATGAGTTTCGAAGTTTCCTATATGTGATTGAGTATTCTCTTATCCTCGCAATCCTATGTCCTATATTCTATCACAGGCTTGTAGTAATACAACTATGCCGTTATACTACCAAGATATCACATAAATTGTAAAACCTGACCTGCATAGGCCACCACAAAAATGTGTCACGATCTACACCCAAAAATTGGGTATGAATTGTGGGTACGTTTTGCTTCGCCACAGCAACGAAGGTAGAATGATGTCTAGGTCAATATAATTATCTATCAATCTCACACAAAAATGTAATATCATAACCTGTCAATCCATCTCAACTCCAATCAGAGGACAATGGATATATATAATAATCAATCTCACAAATATACTCAATCACAATAAATCTATAATAAAGATAAAATGTACGAAGTGATATAAAATAATCCAAGAGAAGTCTAGAAATATACATCTTAATCAACATTAATAAGTCTAAGAGGATAGCAATTTTAACACCAAAATAAGTCTCAAATAATACAACTCATAAGTCTCAAAGTTAGAACAAACCAATACAATATAAAAATACTAAGCTAGCTAAGTCACTACTAGTGTCTCCTCTCCGGGGACTGACTTCTCCTGAAGCTCCTAGAAATATCCTACATCTACTTTTGATCCATAAAAAGATAGGACAGAAGTCCTCTAAGTCCTCTGAAAAAGGTTATCCAGTCAGGATTAGAGCGAAGGACATAAAATAACAACAGTTCCAATTATATTGATAAAGACTATAAAACAGTGAGTAATGAATATACATGATAGAAATGTAATACTGGTAATGTGAGGAAGCAGGAAAAATAGATAATTATCTCACAGAAAAATAATGAGCAGTGAGTAAGCAGGTGAATATCAGTCTTATCAAGTATACGATGGAATAGAATAATAAAGTAAACTTGCTAAGTGTTTGAAATATTATTTTGTTATGTGATCAGCTTGGGTACAAGATCAGGCTCTATCATATATGATTGGCGATACACAAGTACAGGTAAGGGATCAGGTCAATAACATATGATTGACTATGCACAAGTACATGTAAGGGGATCAGTCCAATCATATATGGAAAGCTATACACAAGTAGTAAGATCAGGCTACACCATATATGTCGTAAGGGTGAGCTATGCACAAGTAAATGGGGTATGATCACATAACTTGCTAATGTCACCCTCACATTTCAAATTAAGGGTAGTTTGGTAATTGACACGGGTATTTTAAATCTTAGGATATGTTATATCTAAATATTGTGCATGCATGATTAATTAATTATTGTATTATTTATTGATCACTAGTTGTAGAGTTATTTTAGACTTCTGTAGTGGACCTAACCTATTTTATTAGATGCATGAACCAATATTTTAGATTGGTTTAGTTTGAGCCCATGAATTAGGCCTATGTATTAAGAGGTTGGATTAATTATTGAGACTATTAGACTAGAACCTTTCCTCCCTAATTAATTTCTTCATGAAAGGCCCCAAGGGGTAATTAAAAAATTTCATATTGCATAAAGAGGGTGTATATGGCCGGCCCTAGAGTAAGGAGAGAGAGTGCTCATTTTATTTTAATTCCCAATTCCTTTAGATCTACATTCTTCCCTCTTCCAATTTCCTTTATTCCCTCATCATTTCTCCATAAATTCTTTACAAATTCCTTCTCTAAGTATTCATTGGAGGCTTCTGCATCAAGGATCTATAAGAAGGAAGCAAGGAGCAACAATAAGGAGGCAAAAATCTACAAGGAGAGGAGTTATATTTTATTTGGAGACTTTTCATTGGGAATCCATCTCTTAATAGCTACATTTCATTTTTCCCCTTCTAATAGACCCTAGATTTGAGATTTAACCATGAGAAATGAACCCATATTCATAGGCTACCTATAAAAACTGGTTTTAGGTTCATCGGAGACCTACGGTGGAAGTTATGTGCATTTTGGTGCCAATTTGGAAGAATTTCAAGATTGGCACATGTAGTATTTGTCATTTGATCTAATTGATCAAATTGACATATGATTGCTTGTTTCTGACTAGTGTGGTGTCCATAATTGGGTACGTATCGGCCGTATATCATCAATTTGACGAAACGGGTTAATTTTGGGAGTTTCCTCCGACTCGGGGACTTGTGCATATCACATTGTGACACAGATACGTAGTTAATCTAATTACTATACGTATTGCTCATAATTAGTGTATTAGACTTTCTTGCGTCCTCCGGAATATGTTTGATTGTGTGGTAGAGCCGTATCGCAAGCGTATCATAGAGTTAGTGTGATACGGGAGCGTTGCACTCCACGTGTTTGATGTTTTGACCTCTTACCTATACATACATGTGTATTTATATATATATGTAATATTCTAAATAATATATGTATGTATATATTGGTGTATAGGATTAAGTGTATTTATGTGTGTGTTAGTGTTTACTTATATATATGTAATTGAGTGTGTATATGATAGTGTATATAGTTATATATAGATCTATATGTATATGTATATATATGTGTTGGTTTATATATATATATATATATATATATATATGTGTGTGTGTGTGTGTGTGTGCGTGTGTGTGTGTGTGTGTTGTATATATATTTATGTGTATATATATATATATATATATATGTGTTTGTGTTTATGTGTGTGAGAGTGTAGGTATATGTATATCTAGCTAGAGGTAGTTGTGTTTGTATATACATATATAGAGTTTGATATAGAGGGAATATATATATATATAGAAAGATAGATAGAGAGATACTATATATATATACATAGAGGTTTGTGTTGTGTTGAGTGTTTGGGTGTTGTGTGTGTGCTATGTGGTATGGATGTGAGTGTGTACTATTATTGAGGAGAGACTCAAGTTCACAGCAGCCAAGGAGGAGCTATTCGAGGCTCAAGCAGTCCAACCAGATGAAGGGGCAGCCAACTGATCGTGTAGCAACAGCTACTCAGCTGAAGGGAAGACAACAGCTAAGGAGGAGCTACTCGAGCTCAGACAGAGCAGCAGAGGGGACTCGAGCATCCATACAGAAAAGAGAAGTGCAGCAGTGCAGTTCTATTCGGGCAGTTCAGCAACTGCAGCCCATAGCAAATGGAGAGGGGCTCGTACAGTCCCCACTGTAGTTCAGTGTTCAATCAGAGAGAGGGGACTCGGGGAGAGCATAAGGCTAGTGCAGTCCCCAGTTTTAGTATTCAGTGTGTAACAGATGAGGGAGCTCGTGCATCTGGAGTTGCACAACAGAGGAGTTCAGCAACTTAGGGATGCAGTGTTGTGTAGTGTGTACCCATGCTTTCAGCATCAGCAAGGAGGGGAGACTCGAGTAGCTGCAAAATAGCAGCAGGATCGGGCAATCAGGTAGTGTCAGCCCACTGTGCAGTCGGGTATTAATGCATAGCACAGTTCATTCGTGCAGCAGAATTTGCATTGTGCACAACTAAGTCTAGGCATTATGCAGTATAGGCTCGGGCTTGTACAGCATAGGGCAACAACTACTGCACAGAGCAGTAGCAGCAACAGCTACAATACACAAGGAGCAGTCACTGCAGGAAGTTGAACTGCTCAAGCAATGATCAATGTGCACTAATTCGTATAATGAAGAGTCTGTAGCATTGAAGCACAGTGCTCAGCAAGTAAAGGAACTCACTGAAGACAGAGTGCAGCAACACAATAACTCGGGTAGAGGACTGTACAGCAAGGTATGCAACAAAGGTAGTTATGCACAGTGTAAACCAAGAAGAGTGCTCAGGTATCAGTGTATCTGTGCAATATCAGTCATATACAGTCACTGTTCAGTTCAGTTTCATGGGTATTAAGGTTTTGGGTTAGTTGAGGTTTGAGTTAGCAAGGTATTTGGGTATTGGTTTAAGTAATTAGTTGATCTATTAGTTGTTTATGTTAGTAGTAGATATATTAATATAGTTAGTTTAGTATATATTGCTAATAAGTAATGTATATTAGATAGTTAGAATGATACTTGGTGTATATATTTATAGTTTAGCTATATGTATTTATGTAGGTATGGATATATTACATTATAGCTAGTTCCTATGTATTGATATCTATTATAGTAGCTATATGCATTATGTATATATGTAGTATTGCTATATATAATATTGTTAGCTTATAGTTAGTATATATATTAGTTGGGGTTTTATATATTTATTTGTAATAGCTATTATGTTGGGGTTTTGTATTACCTCGAGATACGAAGGTATTACCAAGGTATTGGGCTGATACCCAAGGTATTAAGTTTGAATATCGAGATAGGTGTGATACGCATTGGTGCAAGGCCGAGGTATCCTATTTCATTTGCATTGATATAGTATTATAATATATGACTTGTATATATATCTAAAATACTATGTTTATATAAATGAACTTGTGTATCTTAGGATACGACTTTTTGAGTATCTTTTAGTTTCTTAGTTTAGCTTGTATAGATTAGTTTTATAGTGTATCAACTTAGTGACTTAATGTTAGACTCTTACAACCTAGATTTTATTAGTTTGACCTAGAAATGGCTTATTGACCTAGAATTGCATCAAAATAACTTATTTTTATTCTTGACCTTGTATTGATACAATATACCATATATAGGTCTGTGTGACACCGGCTTGGACATTGAGAGACACACCTTGCTCAGGACTTTAAGCGAGTACATTCTCTGATAGTTTCTGTTATTTGATATCTACTATGATTCTGGTTTATAGTATTGTTTTACCTGATTCCTTGATACTTAGATACACGGATTAGTATTACATGGATTCACTTTCTTGCGACACGTACATTATACTTGTCTGGCCTCTACTTCAGGACTCATTACTGGAATCATATCAGGACTCAACTACTGGAATTATCTATTTTAACTGGTTGGACTCATATTTGATTTGTGGGTCGGAATTGGATTCACTTATACTAGTCGGGGCGGGAAAATACTCGAGTAGACTTGTAAATATTCCTAAAAACTGGAATCACCTCCTCTAATCTAATCTGGAATGATAACAGTCGTACATCAAGTGTGCGGTGAGCCGTACTTACACCTAGTCGTTTACATGTCGAAGGCGGTATTTTAAAACACACAAGTTTAGTGCTTTCCTTGCTAGATTCACATGATACTTCCTAGACACACATCTTATTTATCTAGTTTATTTCTCATCTATTCACAGTCTTATTTATAATATTTCTTAATTCACCATGCTTATCTTTCTTGCTTCTTAAAATTAACTGTGACTGTATTTTATTCTATAATTTATTTCTTTCCTTGCTCACCATGAATTACTTGCTATAACTGTTTTATAGTCTTTATCAATTAATTAAAATTGCTAGAAGAGGTGTACTTGGCTCTAATCATTACTGGATATTTTTTTTAGATGATTGGCTTATAGGGCAGTGTCCCACATTCTACGGGCCATAGGACGACGTACCTATAGATGATACTACTATAGACCAGGAGGACTTAGTTGCAGAGCCCGAGGAGGTCTAGTTTATTTGTGTTGGATTGTATTAGACTATTATATTGTTGAGATTTATATTTTGTATTATTATTTCAGATTGTGGATTGTATTCTTATTCTTTCCTTCGCTATTCCATTCGTGCATTATCTTCCTTAGTTTGTTTTGTGATTGAGATTAGTCATACTTGTGAGATACCATATTGCTCCTCCGTTTGGAGTTGATATGATTCACAGGTACCATATTTTATTGTTGAGATATTAGATAGTTAGAAATGATCCAAATATCATTATACCACAGATTCTGCTGCGTAGGCTGGGCATAACCACGTACTCGTTTTCGAATATCCGGGTGCAGGTTGTGACACATTTTTAGTGGTGCCCCATGCAGGTCTAGATTCGCAATTAGTACGATTTTGTAGTTGTTCTCGTCTAGAGTACTACTTCGAGCCTGCTTTATGAAATAGGATTTAGGCTGAGAGTTTACTCAATCACACCTAGAAAATTTTTAAAATTCTATTTTGCAAATCATTATCTATTTAATATTGCCTTACTTTGGATAAATTTATGTCCTTCTTTGATGATATTATATCATATTTAATATTGATTATGTATTTCAATCTATATTCAGGATGCCGCCGAAGACGCGTTCCCAGCGATCAGGTGCCGTGACAGCACGATCAGTCACTTCATCACCCTTGAGGGAAGCACCCTCAGACGATGGTCCAGCACCTATATTCAGGAGGTCAGCTTCACCGGTCCAAGTGGGCTCGGCAGCATCTTTCGAAGGTGCTCTACCTCCAGTATCGAGGATAGGGCAGACAGTTTTTGAGGATCTTCCACCTCTACCACCTTAAGTTGATCAGACGCAGATGTTTGTGCTCTTCCAGCTGATGATGGAGGCACAGTAGCAACAGTCCGAGGTCCTACGATAGATCGTGGAAAATGCTAACCAGATCGCACTTGCAGCAGTTGAGAGAGCTACTACGGTTCAGCCACAGATGGCACCACATCAGTTTATTTCTCAGCAACCAAGGCCGGGGACTATCATAGACTTTAAGACGATGTGGCTGAAAGACTTCAAAGGTACGAAAGGGATCTTATATGCTGAAGATGGGATTGAGGACGTGGAGAGGAACCTGCGACTGGCATAAATTTTGGAGGATCTACGAGTGGAGGCAGCAGGCAGCCAGATGTTCGACATAGCATTGACATAGTTCAGGACAGACTCGGGGATCACGGTAGCATGATTGACTTGGGAAGCTTTTAAAAATCTTTTCAAGGAGGAGTTCTTTTCGGACCTGGCTCTGGGTGCCTTAGAGAGCCAGTTCCTATACCTCGTCTAAGGGAGTATGACAGTGGACAAGTACGCTGCAGAGTTTTGCAGATTTAGCAGATTTGTAGAGAGGCAGAATCCACAAGGGAAGGCCACAAAATTCAGGAAGGGTTTGATCAGAGAGATCAAATCCCTCACTAGGGGGCACCACACACCTACTTTTGAGGAGATCCTGATGGATGCATAGAGAGCGGAGGATGACTTGGATCTCAAGTCCAAGAGAGGTAGAGATATTTCGGGTGGTGCTGGTAGCGGTGCGGGACCAGCTAAGCGTTCCCATATCCAGCAGTAGCGGGTTCAGCCGCCGGTTCGTGCTCCAGTTCAATTTTATTCCCAGAGGCAGATTCAGCCAGTGCCAACTTGTGCCTACTGCAGGAAGTCAGGACACACTTGGGAGATTTGTAGGAGGATGCTGAAGGTGTGCCTATTTTGTGGATCCGCAACACGCCAGATGAGGGATTGCCCTACAACACCCCCATTTGGTGGAACACGGGGTCAGAAAGAAGGAGTTAGACCACCTGTGGCATAATATCATGCCCCACACCGACCGAGGAAGACACCCCAGCATGGCAGGGTATTTGTAATGGCAGTCAGAGATGAAACTTTAGGTGATAAGTTAGCTTGTTTTGTCTTGTTCTTTTTATTTTCTTCCTATCTGTTGTTTGTGTGTTTATTTAGTACCTTATAGACTGCTTGTGTGTTATTGTGTAGCTAGTATACCCTGATAGAGAATGCAAAACTATGATGGACATAGACCATAGTTAATAATTTCTTTTAAATTGTATGTTGTATGTTTAGTTTAGACTGGGGTTAACCTAGAGGGGGTTATGATCTTCCTTATTTTCGAGGACAAAATTTTTCTAAGGTGGGTAGGATTGTCACCCTCACTTTTCCAGTTAAGGGTAGTTTGGTAATTAACATGGATATTTTAAATTTTAGGATATGTTATATCTAAATATTGTGCATGCATGATTAATTAATTATTGTATTATTTATTGATTGCTAGTTGTCACGACCCGTACCCGAAAATTGGACATGAGCCGTGGGTACGTCCAGCCTACGTCGAAGCATCAGCGGTAGAACGCTGTCTAGGTCTCAAGACTAACAACAACTCATCCTGTCAATGGTCTCAACTCTATAGGGAGGACAATGATAACATGGATCAACAATTTATAATATACTCAATCACAAGATTATTGGAAAGTAAATAGCACAATGAGATATGAGGATAAAGGGTACTGACATAAGTCAAGCACAAAAATAAATACATCACTAGTCTAGAGTCTAGATGTCCACCAAAAGTCTCAAAAATAATACAACCCAATATCAATTCTAGAACAATGATACATAAATAAGACAGTCTATAAGCCTGCAGGTGGTATCTCCTCTAAGATGGGAAATTCCTCTAGAATTTCTGATACAAAATCTCCCTCTGCTCCCGGGCCATAGTGGGTAGGACAGAAGTCCTCCAAGTCCTCTGAAAAATGTTATCCAGTCAGGATTGGAGCAAAGCACAGACACTAAATAGCAGTTTCATTTATGTTGACAAAAACTATAAAAAAGTGTAAGGAAATACAAGATGAAAGAAATACTAGAAATATGGAATACTAGAGAATATGTAATAAGCAATAGAACATCTAGCAATGAATAAAAATATAAGTAAATGCTAGAACAAGTAATCTGAAATAAAGAATAAATATCTGGCTATGTGTTTGAAATATTAGTTTATTATGTGATCATCTTGGGATGAGATCAGGCTTGATATATATGATTGGCTATGATACATGTGAGGTCAGGCTAACCATCTGGTTAGCTATGATGCGAGCAATAGTCAGGCTAATCATATATATCAGGCTATGAGGCATGTAAATGGTCAGGCTACACCCGACGTGATGTGTGGGGTGAGCTATGATGCATGTAAGGTAGGGTATGATCATATAATATGTTAATATTTCCCCATCTCCAGCTAGCATGATAGATTCCAATCATGACTCCTCATGACAGGTTTCTAGGGTGCTAACCCGTGTATCCACAGTGTCAGAATCAAGTATATAATACAACAAAAATTATAGAATTAATCAACAAAAATAAAAACTGTCAGAGAATGTACTCGCCTGTGGTCCCGAGGAAGGTGCGAGGATCAATGTCTAAGGCGAGATCACAATGACCTAATTATGGAATATCAAAGTCAAAATACCGAATTAAAGGGATAAACATGTTTTACTAATTAAATACGAGGCCTCTAGGTCAATTCTAAAGCCTACTGGTCACTACTGGCTATTTGTGTCATCCTCAGTTATAAACACTAGGGTATACTCATAACACCTCAACCTGGGTTCAAATCTGGTTTCTAGGGTGATTACAAGTATAACTAGCTAATACTAAGTGATAATATATATATATATATATATATATATATATATATATATATATATATATATATATATATATATATATATATATATATATATATATATATATATATATATATATCTTATAATATAATAGTTAATCTATTATTTAATATTTTGTTAGTTTTGAAACTTAATACCTATACTCAACCCTACATATTAACCCTCACCAATGCCCCATATCATTTCCTAACTGCTAACTGATACACAATTATAGCACTAACAAACACACACCACATAAACATCCTAATACTCTGATACTCTAGCATTGACACTGATACCTTCAACCACAGTGTCAACACTTACCCCCAGTCTACTGATGCACAACACCTGCTCAAAATCATAACTACTTCAGTCCCTTATGCAGCATTCAACTTCTACAAGTGTGCCACTGTGTACATCATGCTCACTAATCTGTACAAGTCCAATTTCTAAGCTAACATCTAGCAAGGACCTGTTCTGATACACAAGATAGTTGTTGAATAACTGATAGGTCATAGGGATCAAGATACCTATAGAGTATCAGAGCTAAAAAGTATAGCCCCAGTTCAGTTATTTGAATGGAAACTGTTACTGTGTATTCATTCATAGTTTTACAGTCTAAAATTGTTCAGATCTACACATACATGGTTTAACTCTGAGACAAGCCTATGGCTACTGGCAGAATTCCAATCATCTAACCCTTGTCCACTGATACACAGTATCAGAATACCTGAACCCTAGGAATTCCAAGTAGTGTAGCTTCCAAAAATTCCTGAGACAACATAGGGCTATACAGGCATAAATCAATAGGCATCCATCAAACAAGCTATAACTGATACTCAACTAACAACACAGTGCAAGGCCATGTCCAGCTGAACTATGCCCCCTTCTCATACCCACTACATAAAGAATACACTAACTTACTAATGTATCAATTTCTCCGGTAGTAGGTGTCAGTGTACTCACCCAATCCAATACACTCACTAATCACTCAACATCACTGAGATACTCACACCTCTCACTCACTGAGACTAAGGAACTGACACTCACAGTGTCAATACTGCACAGCAAATCCTGATACTCTATTTCCCCAAATACCTGATGCACTGATACATCCCACACAGTATCAGATTTTTACTGATACAATGAACACAATTCTCATAACCTCACTGAAACTGATACTCTAGGGGAACTCACTCAGCTGATACTCGACACAAAGTGAACCGGAAAAAGGCAGCAACATATAGACTTAGGAAGCAACAACAGGAAATCACAACTTAGAGTGAACCCGATCCTGTACAGTGAACTCCCCTACTATTCAAATCACAAGTAATTCACCTCCACATACACTGATACACTGATACACTATGAACTCAACACTGATACTCGACTGAACCCTAACAACTGACACTCCCAGTTATCCCCTATAGTGAACCTGACTCTCCTTTTCCCCAATATAGTACACAACTACACTAAAAACCCAAATGCCACAACCTACACGAGCCCACAGTGTCCACAGTTCATACACTGACAGACCCGACTCAACCCCCCCTTAAACTATCACCTTGTTACTGAACCTCTGTATCATTAAGACACTTAGACTTATACTGACATGACACATCACTCACAGTAATAAAACCCCCAAAATACTGATACACTGAACCCTAGCACATGAACCCGACTCTGCATAGTGCTCAGAACACACTCAAAACAAATACACAGAACCCAATTGTACAGTGAATTTCCCCCATCGATATACATATACAATAGCATATCTACGTAGGTATATAACTACACATACATATATACATATATATACATTTCAAGATTCATAAGAAAATAGGTTAAAATTAGGTATTTCCCTCCAGGGAGCATTTCATCAAACACCTAGGGGATGAAATCGATTCCACACTAAGAACTCCTGAATACCCAAATCAAAACCCTAAAATTGAGATCAAACCTATGTGTATACGATGTAATCATGTGTAGATGCATACCCCAATGATTAGGGTTCACGAAATTAGGGAAACCCCTCATTGGTACACCAAAACCCTAGAATCACCTAGGGCTTCATGGAAAAAAAACACAAAGAGCCAATCCTAAATCAAACGGTGGGCTCCTAAAGACCAAACAACAATTAAAAACAGAATTAAATGGGGTTTTAATTTGGATTCTCACCTATTGGGAGATGGTTTCCCAATGTAGCTCTTCTTTCTTCAATCCTTCTTGGTCCAAGCTCCTAGATCTCTCTTGATAGAGAAGGAAATGGGTTTCTAGGGCTTATAAATTCTAAAATTTTTGGGGAAGGAAGGGTTTTCTAAGTGGAGGCTAGGTTTAGGGTTTTCTTCATGAATGAAGAAGCTTGAGGGAGGCTCCCTCTCATTTAAATAGGACTAGGGTTAGGGTTAGGGCTTCTAATGCCTAGTGTCTTAATTAGCCCTTCATGATTTGTCATGAAGAACTTAATTTAATAAAAGGTTTTAGCCATTCATCTAGGGTTTTAACTAAAACTAAAAATACTAATTAGGGTTTGGTCATAAGGGTTAAACCTAATGGGTTTTTAGGTCAAGCCCATAAACCTATACATTAAGAACACCCTACAATTATTTAATAAACTTATCATACATATTATTAACACAATAAATTAAACATGGCAAATTACAATAATGCCCTAATCTAGAAATGTGGTAGTGACACTAGTTGTAGAGTTATTTTCGACTTGTGTAGTGGACCTAACCTATTTTATTAGATGCATGAACCAATATTTTAGATTGGTTTAGCTTGAGCCCATGAATTAGGCCCATGGATAAGGAGGTTGGATTAATTAGTGAGACAATTAGACTAGAACCTTCCTTCCCTAATTAATTTCTTCATAAGAGGCCCCAAGGGGTAATTGAGACATCTTATATTGCATGGAGAGAGTGTATATGGCCGGCCCTAGAGTGAGGAGGGAGAGTGCATATTTTATTTTAATTCCTAATTCCTTTGGATCTACATTCTTTTCTCTTCCAATTTCCTTCATTTCCTCATCAATTCTCCATAATTTCTCATAAATTTCTTCTCTAAGTCTTCATTGGAGGCTTCTACATCAAGGATCTACAGGAAGGAAGCAAGGAGCAACAAGGAGTAGGCCAAGATCTACAAGGAGAGGAGCTACTTTGCATTTGAAGACTTTTTATTTGGAATCCATCTCCCAATAGGTATATTTCAGTTTTTTCCTTCTAATAGACTTTAGATCTGATATTTAACCATGAGAAACCAACCCAGATGCATAGGCTACCTATAGAAATTAGTTTTAGGTTCATCGGAGACCTACGATAAAAGTTATGTGCATTTTGGTGCCAATTTTGGAGGAATTCCAAGATTGGCACATGTAGTATTTATCATATGGTCGAATAGATCAAATTGACATATGATTGCTTGTTTGTGACTAGTGTCATATCCACAATTGGGTACGTATAGGTCATATCTCGTCAATTTGACAAAACGGATTAATATTGGGGGTTTTTACCGACACGGGGACTTGTGCATATCACATTGTGACACAGACACGTAGTTAATCTAATTGCTATACTTATTGCTCATAATTAGTTTATTAGACTTGCTCGTATCCTTCGGGATGCGTTTGATTGTGTGATGAAATCGTATCGCAAGCGTATCATAGAGTTAGTATGATACGGGTGCGGTGCACTCCACGTGTTTGATATTTTGTCCTCTTTTCTATATGTACATGTGTATATATATATATATATATATATATATATATATATATATATTGTGTATAGGATTAAGTGTATTTATGTGTGTTTTAGTGTTTACTTATATATATGTAATTGAGTGTGTATACTATAGTGTATATAGTTATATATAGATCTATATGGATATGTATATATATATATGTGTTGGTTTATATATATATATATATATATATATATATATATATATATATATATATATATATATATATATGTGTGTGTGTTGTATATATATTTATGTGTATGTATATATGTGTTTGTGTTTATGTATGTGAGAGTGTAGGTATATGTATATCTAGCTAGATGTAGTTGTGTTTGTATATACATATATAGAGTTTGATATAGAGAGAATATATATATAGATAAATAGTGAGCTACTATATATATATACATAGAGGTTTGTGATGTGTTAAGTATTTGGGTGTTGTGTATATGCTATATGGTGTGGATGTGAGTGTGTGCCAGTGTTGAGGAGAGACTCAAGTTCACAGGAGCTACTCGAGGCTCAAGTAATTCAACTAGATGAAGAGGGAAACCAATTGATCGTGTAGAAGTAGCTACTTAGCTGAAGGGTAGACATCAGCTAAGGAGGAGCTACTCGAGCTCAGACAGAGCAGCAAAGGGGACTCGAGCATCCATACAGCAAAGAGAAGTACAACAGTGCAGTTTTATTCGGGCAGTTCAGCAACTGCAACCCATAACAAATAGAGAGGGGCTCGTGCAGTCCCCACTGCAGTTCAGTATTCAATCAGAGAGAGGGACTCAGGGAGAGCACAAGGCTAGTGCAGTCCCCAGTTTCAGTGTTCAGTGTGCAACAAATGAGGGAGATCATGCATCTGGAGTTGCACATCAGAGAAGTTCAACAACTTGGAGATGGAGTGATGTGTAGTGTGCACCCATGCTTTCTGCATCAGCAAGGAGGGGAGACTCGAGGTAGCTACAAAGTAGCAGCATGATCGGGCAATCGGGCAGTATCAGTCCACTATGTAGTCGGGTATCAATGCACAGCACAGTGCATTCATGCAGCAGAATGTTCATGATGCACAGGTAAGTCCAAGCGTTGTGCAGTAGAGGCTCGGGCTTGCACAGCATAGGGCAGCAGTTACTACACTGAGCAGTAGCAGCAATAGCTACAACACACAGGGAGTAGTCACTGCAGGAAGATGAACTACTCGAGCAATGATCAATGTGCACCAACTTCTACAATGAAGAGTCTGTAATAGTGAAGCACAGTGCTCAACAAGTAAAGGAACTCACTGAAGACAGAGTGCAGCAACATAGCAACTCGGGTAGAGGACTGTACAACATGGTATGCAACAAAGGTAGTTCTACACAGTGTAAACCAAGGAGAGTGCTTAGGTATCAGTGTATCTGTGCAGTATCAGTCAAATACAGTCACTATTCAGTTCAGTTTCCTAGGTATTAAGGTCTTGGGTTAGTTGAGGTTTGAGTTAGCAAGGTATTTGGGTATTTGTTTAAGTAGTTAGTTGATCTATTAGTTTTTTATGTTAGTAGTAGATATATTAATATATTTAGTCTAGTATATATTGCTAATCGGTAATGTATATTAGATAGTTAGAATGATACTTGGTATATATATATATATATATATATATATATATAGTTTACCTATATGTATTTATGTAGGTATGGATATATTACATTATAGTTAGTTCTTATGTATTGATATCTATTATAGTAGGTATATGCATTATGTATATATGTAGTATTGGTATATATAATATTGCTAGCTTATAGTTAGTATATATTAGTTGGGGTTTTATATATTTACTTATAATAGCTATTATGTTGGGGTTTAGTATTACCTCGGGATACCAAGGTATTGCAAGGTATTGGGCCGATACCCAAGGTATTGAGTTTGGATATCGAGATAGGTGTGATACACATTGGTGCAAGGCCGAGGTATCCTATTTCATTTGCATTATATAGTATTATAATATATGACTTGTATATATATATCTAAAATACTATTTTCATATAAATGAACTTGCTATTTTAGGATACGGCTTTTTGAGTATCTTTTAGTTTCTTAGTTTAGCTTGTATAGATTAGTTTCGTAGTGTATCGACTTAGTAACTTAGTGTTAGACTCTTGCAATCTAGATTTCATTGGTTTGACCTATAAATGGCTTATTGACCTAGAATTGTATCAACTTAACTTATTTTCATTTTTGAACCTTGTATTGATACAATATACCATATATAGGTCTATGTGACACCAGCTTGGACATCGAGAGACATACCTTGCTCAGGACTTCAGGCGGGTACATTCTTTAATAGTTTCTGTTATTTGATATCTACTATGATTCTGGTTTATAGATTGTTTTACCTGATTCCTCGACACTTGGATATACTTATTAGTATTACATGGATTCACTTTCTTGTGACACGTATATTATACTTGTCTGGCCTCTACTTCAGGACTCATAACTGGCATCACATCAGGACTCACCTATTAGAATCACCTATTTTATCGGGCTGGACCTATATTTTATTTGCGTGTCGGAATTTGATTCATTTATACTAGTCGGGGCGGGGAAATACTCGAGTAGACATGTAAACATTCCCAAAAACTGGAATCACCTCCTCTGGTCTAAACAGGAATGATAGCAGTCGTACATCAAGTGTACGGTGAGTCGTACTTACTCCAAGCCGTTTATATGTGGAAGGCAGTATTTTAAAACATACTAGTTTAGTGCTTTCCTTGTTGTTTTCACATGATACTTGCTGGACACACATCGTATTTATTTAGTTTATTTCTCATCTATATACAGTCTTATTTACAATATTTCTTGATTCACCATGATTATCTTTTTTGCTTCTTAAAATTAACTTTGACTGTATTTTATTCTTTGATTCATTTATTTCCTTGCTCACCATGAATTACTTGCTATAACTGTTTTATAGTCTTTGTCAATTAATTAAAATTATTAACAGAGGTATACTTTGCTCCAATCCTGACTGGATATATTTTTTAGAGGATTGGCTTATAGGGCAGTGTCCCATATTCTACGGGCCGCAGGATGGCGTACCTATAAAGGATACTCCTATAGACCAGGAGGACTTAGTTTTAGAGCCCGATGGGGTCTAGTTTATTTTTGTTAGATTGTATTAGACTATTATATTATTGAGATTCATAGTTTGTATTATTATTTCAGATTGTGGATTGTATTCTTATTCTTTCCTTCGTTATTCCATTCGTGCATTATCTTTCTTAGTTTGTTTTATGATTGATATTAGTCATACATGTGAGATACCATATTGCTCCTTCATTTGGAGTTGAGATGATTGACAGGTACCATATTATATTGTTGAGATATTAGATAGTTAGAAATGACCCAGACAGCGTTCTACCGCCGATTCTGTAGCGTAGGTTGGGCGTAACCACGTACTCGTGCTAGAATATCTGGGTGCGGGTCATGACAGCTAATACTTCCCTCGTCACCAGACTAGTACAGTAGATCCAACCATGACACATTACGACACTGGATTCATGGAGCAGGGGGCAACCTACTCCTGAATCGGTGTCTATATATGTTCAAGAATCACAAGACATGCACAGGGTTCTCAAGAAAATAATATCTCATGACAGAATCCAAAATATACTAATCCATGTAATATCGTGTCAGGAATCAAGTACAACACTATAAAGCTCATATCATAGTAATCATCAAAATAACTAAAACTGTCAAAGAATGTACCTTGACTGATATCCGGAGTGAAGAATAGTGAAAAGAGCTCTAATTGGAGTCCAAGAGTCCAAAATAAGGGATATTAATGTTAAAGAGTGAATAGAAATGATAATCAGGTTAAACTAGCTCAGGGTGATGTTTGTAGGCCACTTCTAGGTCCATACTAGAGTATTCTAGTCAATACTAAGTTAACTTGGTCAATATTTTGCTACACTAGGTTATCTAAGTCGTATTAGGTCAATCTAGACAATATTAGTTTTATACTAAACTAATACTTGGTTAATATAGCTATACTAGATACTACTAGTATGTATAATTCCTATACATTGGTACCAATAAAATACCTCAACCCCAAAACTTAAACTAAGCTTCATACAATACTCAACTTACCTTACTAATCTAGTATCTCATTACCCCTAAGTACCAATACCTTAATATTTGAACTTGATATCGGTTGGATACCCCACTACTTGGTATCACCAAGTACTAATACCCTTGTTCTGATTTTAGTATCTTATTTAAAACTTAATATCTAATTCTTAACCCTTTTGCCTTGACCCATCTGCTACACATACCCATCTACCTTAATCCATATACTGAACATACACATCTTCCTTAATACCCATAATACCCTCACCATATACACATAATCAATGTGAACCTATAACCCGACACCCTATAACACCAAGGCATAACACAAATACTCTATCTGAACTTGCATTACCTACTGTAAACAACTCCCTAAGTTCCCTGCAGAACTTTTTGTCAGTACCCATGTAAACCATCTCGTCAAAAGTAGGATTTATTTGAGTATTTTAAATTTAGATCAACCACAACCCAAATCCCAAGTACCCAAATTAGGGTATCAGTCTACACCAAGCCGTTATGCCACGACTCATGTGTACTACTCAAAAATCTAGTTCCTTATGTTTTTAATAAATTAGGAATTACCTAGTTAAGTTTGTAATTTAATTTTAATTAAGGCTAATTTCACCTCAAGCAATACTTAGACCAGCCTACCTCAATGAGCCCAGATAGGCCCAAGCCGAGGCTAGCCCACAACTTCCACACACACACACACACACACACACACATATATATATATATATATATATATATATATATATATATGAAGCCTCTCCCTTAAAACCCTAAGAAAACTATCACAACCCTCTCCAAGCCCTAGCCGACCCCCACCTAAACAAACCCCCTGTCGGCCGAACCCCTCAACCCTGACCACCTCCCTGACCGACTGCTCCAGCCGCTCCCAGCCCGACTGCTCCCCCGACCGGCTGCACTGCCCAGCCGACTGCTTCCCCCGACTGGCTGTACTGTCTAGCCGACTGCTTCCCCCGACCGGCTATACTGCCCAGCCCGACTGCTCCCTCTACCGGAGCACTGCACCCCAGCCCGACTGCTTTCCCCTACCGGAGCACTGCTCCCTAGCCGACTGCCCCGACCGGAGTACTGCCCGACCCCGACTGTCCCACCACCCGCGAGGCGACCCATCTACGCTACCGGAGATACCCTCGTCGAAGGAGCAGACGCCCCACGTCCTATCGAACAGGTACTCGTCCTCCAGCAGTTCCTTTCTTGTGTTCTAACCATCTCACCACGTATCATGTCCATGAATGTTTTTTGGGTCTGTGTGTCGAGAATCATAGTTGAAACACAACCCTTCTAACCCTAATTAAAATGATGATGGCTTAATGATTAATCAGAATAGAATTTGTTAATAAATAGAAAAATTCCTTAACCATGATACCTGTCATAAAGGACTTTAGTTAATTTAACATCTGGTCATAAACCACGTGCACTGAATATAGAAACCAAAGACAGGTGTTCGCATAGAATATAAATCATGGATAACCGTAACTGGATAATTATTGCCCCGAGGCACCTGTTAACCGAAGACAACACCTGTGTACACCCTAGCTAAGTGCGCACGTGATGCTGTACTCGAGCAACAGAGAACTCGCGACAAGTATTCAAGATTAGCGTCTTAACAGTACGTAGATAAGGCGTAGTATCTGATGCCTGTATTATTGTGTTATATTGTTGTCTAGGGTCTTTGGATCACCCAGGAGACGCTACCGGAACAGGCTATTGGCATTCATCTCTTGAAGACTCAGGCAAGATACCTTGATATATTTACTGTCTAATTTAAATTATGCAAATGCTGTATTGTACGCTTATTGTTCTGTCTTATACAACTGTGTGCGTCCGAGATTGTCTCGGGTGCATTCGACGAAAATACGTCGAGGATTGGTATACATTGACCTAGTCATTAGTAGACTCACCCTATGGGAGGATATCCTGTTATCTTCCAAGACCTGACACTTTACACGTACTCTTAGTGATAAATCTTATATTGGGATGCGTGTTCGCGTGATCGACTAGCTATCGCCGCGTGTGACGTGCATCACGGTTAGCAAGCAATATAGGACTATTTCAGTTTAGAGACTTGGCATTTAGATAAGGGATATGCGTGTCAATTATTTGACGGGTATATCTACATTGGGAGGGGAGGACGACTGGTAGGCATATGGGACACCCCACTCCTTTACATTGATACCGCACTCGACAGAGTGATACGGACGTATTTATATATATCACTGATACCACGTTCTATATAGTGTGGGACGTTACTTGATGACATTGCAGATAACACACTCTAAAGAATGTTGGACGTTACTGTATTCCTGTGCCCATGTTATAGGGGACATATGTGGCATATACTAGCCGGTTGTCACGACTGGTGAATTACGTCAGCATATGTTTAGCCTAGACCTTCTCATATACTCACAGTTGTTCTCACATTGCATTCACTTAGATTGGCTAGCACACCCTTTATTGTTTTTATTTTATTCAGTATTTATATATGGCTTGTCTCTTTGTATCTTGTTATGTCCCTCTGAGGACCTGGTTCCCTTCCAGATTTAGACGAGGCTTTCTACCCTACCGTATACGGCCCCGGACAGGAGACGAGATTCGCTACAGCCGAGGAGTTAGAGGTGCAGCCGTCAGAGTTTTCGTGATCAGTTGGTAGGCCTTCAGCCTAGATTGGGTGCATCATTATCTAGTCAGCCGATGCGCTAACTATTATCTTTTATATCTCATTTTAGTACTTTATTTCGTCATAGTAGTGGGTTTGTTCCCACCAGAATTCACTGATTGTACTATGATATCTTGAGACCGGTATTTATTATCCAGCAGTTTATTTAGTACCTCTTGCTCTTTATTTTGTGGATGAGATTAGATTACCTGTTATTGACTGATATTGGACATATTAGTATTTTAGGACAACGTAGCACTCTTCGTGGATCCATTAAATTGGGATATCCTCGAAGATGTGTCAGCTCGCTATTGCCACGTGGCCTGGTCCCGTGTACTTTTGGGACTGGGGCGTGACATGGTTTTAGTGGTGGCCCATGCAGGTCTTCTTTTTCGCTTGTGGTATGGTAATATGCCCAGCGAGCCTGCAATAGGATAGAAATTACTAGGTCTCATCCATTTTTTTGTGATTTGCCTTTGAACTTCCTTCATATTGCTTCTAAATATCTATATCCTGTTTGTTGTCCTCGTACTCTTTTAATGAAATCCATCTCTTGCAGCAAGATGAATTTGCGCAGTGGACGAGGAGCACCCCGTGCCGCCCCGTGCCACAATACCAGATAACACCACTCAAGGAGAGGAGGTACCCCAAGGACAACCCCGCTACAGACCCCGCTGATACGTTGGTGCGAGACATCGCAGGGCGATCCTACACCGCAGCCTGAGGGACAGACTTCCCAAACAATCCCCATGCAACATTGTGAGGGCCAGACTTCAGGAGCTACGCCGATGCCGCAGACTGAGAGGGCGACATCAGAAGAGACGCCTACTGCACAGCCAGAGATTCTACTACCACCGCTTCCACCTTATCCACCCCAGATGCCACAACCAGATGGACAACCACAGATGCTTCAGTTCTTCCAGGCGATGATGCAAGCACAGTGGCATCAGACAGAGACATTGAGACAGAGTTTGATGGCAGTACTGGAGAGGACACCTGTCCCAGCACCAGTACCAGCACCTCCACCAGCCCAGAAAGGTGGCACTGTTAGATGGTTCCGACAGATGGGACCAGATACTTTCTCGGGCAATGAGACTGCAGAACAAATCTCCGACTGGGTCACCAACACGGAGATGCTATTAGAGGCTTCACAACTGCACCCTGACCTTTGGATGACCGCAGTGAGGGCCCAGCTGAAAGGCAACGCCCACCACTGGTGGGATTCCATTGAGCGCAGCATAGGGAAGAACCAGACTTGGGAACAGTTCCTAGAATATTTCAATGCAAAGTATTTTCCAGCTGCAGTCAGAAATGCCCTGTACTCACAGTTTCTACATCTAGAACAATGAAATATGACTGTTGATACCTATGACGCGGAGTTCAGCCGCCTTAGTAGATTTTGTGCAGTCCTGATACCTACCGATCTTGAGAAAGCCCAGAGATTTCATCACGGCCTCAATCTCGAGCTACAGAGGTATACCACTACACAGGCGAGGATTTCTTATGAAGAGGTTCTTGCAGAGGCGAGAATCCAGGAGGCCATAGTTAGAGGAGCTAGACGTACCAGCACGACTACACCAGCCAGAGCACAGCCCGGAGCAGGAGGACCGATCCGTCATCCAGGAGCATAGACACTACAGAGGGCAGCGCCATATCCACAGCAGAAGCTTCCGACTTGTCACCCTTGTGGCAAGAAGGGACACGTCATTAAGGATTGTCGGAAGAAGTTAGGATTATGCATGATATGTGGGTCCAATCAGCACCTTGTCAGAGATTGCCCGCAGCATAGAGAAGCAGCACTACAGACAGGCCAGAGGCCAGCAGTACCAGTTCAGAGGATACTACCCCCACCAGGAGGCCAGCGTCCACTAGCCCCCGAAGGATTTCAGAGGGGACCACCCTTGGCCCCACAGCAGGCACAGTTTGAGCGAGCTCGTCAGCAGACCGGAGGACAGAGCCAGGGACAAGCCTTTGCATTAGCAGCTACCGAAGAAGAAACAGAAGGAGAAGCTATCACAGGTACCATTTTAGTTGCATCATTACCTGCAACTGCATTGTTTGATTCTGGAGCTACATTGTCATTTATATCTAGTAGATTTGTAGCAATACACAGAGTAGCGACTTCCCCCTTACCTAAGAGTTGAAAGATTCTTACCGGAGGAGGTATCGTGCCGGTTACCAACACTATCAGAACGTGCTCGATAGTTGTATGTGGTAGAGAGATAAGAGCGTGATTCTTGGTACTGCCCATGCCGTACTTTGATGTTTTGTTAGGCATGGACTGGCTAAGCCAGTATAACGCCGTACTAAACTACCGGAAGGGTAGCGTCATCTTTAGACCACTAGATCAGCCGGAGTTCGAGTACATGCGAGGAACCATCGAGCAAGGAGTAGAACAGATGGCAGGAACTTGCATGGCTATGGAGATTGCACCCCCACCAATAGTTGCAGAATTTGAAGATGTATTCCCCGAAGAACTGCCAGGCTTACCGCCAGATAGAGACGTGGAGTTCACCATCGAACTAGTACCCGGAGCAGCGCCGGTATCTTCTAATCTATACTGATTGGCGAAGAAGGAACTAGATAATATGAAGCTACAATTAGAGGAGTTACAGGGCAAAGGATTTATCCGTCCTAGTGCATCACCTTGGGGAGCACCAGTATTATTCGTACCTAAGAAGGATGGAACAGTATGCATGTGCATTAATTACAGAGCCCTTAATGCTCTGACTATCAAGAACAAGTACCCCCTGCCGTGGATCGATGATTTATTTGACCAGCTGACAGGAGCAGTAGTGTTCACCAAGATTGACTTGAGATAGGGTTATCATTAAGTAAAGGTGCGAAGGGAAGACATTCAAAAGACAGCATTCAGGACTCGTTATGGTCACTACGAGTTCTTAGTAATGCCATTTGGACTGACGAATATGCCAGTTGTATTTATGAACTTGATGAACAGAGTATTCCACCAATACTTAGACCAGTTTGTGGTAGTCTTCATCGACGACATCTTGGTGTATTCGAAGAGCCACGAGGAGCACGAAGAACACTTGAGACTAGTGTTAGAGACGCTGAGGAGAGAGAGGCTTTATGCCAAGCTGAACAAATATGAGTTTCTCCTAGATCGTGTCGCTTTCCTTGGATACGTTATCTCAGGAGATGGCATCTCAGTAGATCCGGCAAAGATTTCATCTGTAGAGACATGGCCAACCCCTACCAATGTCTCGGAAATGAGAAGTTTTCTAGGACTTGCCGGATACTACCGGAGGTTCGTAGAGAACTTCGTGAAGATTGCAGAGCCGATGACCCGCTTGACCCATAAGGAGCAGGAGTTTACCTGGACAGAGGAGTGTCAGAAGGCATTCGATAAGCTGAAGAAGCGCTTGACTACATCACCTATCTTGACCATACCTTCTGGACCCGAAGGATTCGTAATCTATAGCGATGCGTCCGGAAAAGGATTAGGATGTATCTTAATGTAGCATGGAAAGGTTGTAGCGTATGCTTCTAGACAGTTAAGGACACATGAGAAGAACTATCCCATCCACGACCTAGAACTTGCAGTAGTAATCTTCGCCTTGAAACTTTGGAGGCACTATCTATATGGGGAGAGAGTGGAGATATTTACATATCATAAGAGCCTAAAGTACGTCTACACTCAGAAGGATCTTAATCAGAGGCAGAGACGTTGGCTCGAGGTGATAACAGACTTCGAGATTGAGCTACAGTACCACCCGAGAAAGGCCAACGTAGTAGATAACGCGTTGAGCAGAAGACCCATGGCATTCTTCATAACTACCCAACCACACATGTTGAGAGAGCTAGAGCAGATGGGTATAGAGGTCATTATGCCCAGAGTAGATGGACAATTGTCGAGCTTCCAGTTACAATCGACATTAGTGGAGAGAATCAAGGCTGCCTTGCCGACAGACGCCAGATTTTAGAGGCTTAGACAGAGGACAGAGGCTGGAATGCAGACAGGGCTGAGAATACATAAAGATGGGACTTTAAGATGCGAAGATCGTCTCTATGTTCCAAATGGAGGACTTCGTCAAGAATTAATGGCAGAGGCACACAGTTTAACCTATTCTATTCATCCAGGAGGCATAAAGATGTACAGGGACTTGAGACAATACTACTGGTGGCACGCAATGAAGAGGGAGATAGCACGCTTTGTGGCCAAGTGCTTGGTGTGTCAGTAAGTCAAGGCTGAGCACCAGAGATCCGTCGGATTGCTCCAACCGCTTCCTATACTGGAGTGAAAATTGGAGCATATCACTATGGACTTCGTTACGGGCTTTCTGAGAAGTCCTAGTGGGCGCAATGCAGTATGGGTAATCGTGGATAGACTCACCAAGTCCGCACACTTTTTACCCTTCAGAGTTAGGCAATCGACGGAGGCCTTAGCAGATATGTATATGAGGAAGGTTGTGCGCCTACATGGAGTGCTGATTAGCATCGTGTCTGACAGGGATACGAGGTTTACTTTTTACTTTTGGCAGAGTATACAGGAGAGTCTTGGTACTCCCCTAAAGTTTTGCACAGCATATCACCCACAGACAGATGGCCAGTCGGAGCGCACCATTCAGACGCTAGAAGATATGTTGAGAGCGTACATGCTTGACTTTGGAGGATCATGGGAGGACCATTTGCATTTGGTCGAGTTTTCCTACAACAACAGCTATCAGGCGAGCATCCAGATGGCTCCCTATGAAGCATTGTATGGAAGGAAATGTCGTTCTCCAGTATGCTGGAGTGATATAGGCGAGCGATAGATTCTCGGACCAGAGTTGGTGGTTCGTACAGTAGAAAAGGTGAAGAAGATCCAAGGGCACCTTCGAGCAGCACAAGACCGACAAAAGCATTGGGCGAATGCGCATCATCGACCCTTAGAGTTTCAGGTTGGAGATCACGTATTTTTAAAGATCTCGCCTACTCGAGGGACTATCAGATTCGGAGGCAGAGGAAGCTGAGTCCGAGGTACATCGGACCATTCGACATATTAGAACGCGTCGGAGAGGTTGCTTACAGATTAGCCTTACCGCAGACCTTGGAAGGATTTTACGACGTCTTTCATGTATCTCAATTGAGGAGGTACATACTGAATCCTAGTCACGTGCTTGACCACTCAGAGATCACAGTTGGCCCGAGTCAATCATACCAAGAGGAGCCCATCGAGATTCTGGACAGGAGTGAGAAAGTATTGCGAGGGCAGACCATCCCCCTAGTTCGTATCACATGGAGGCATCATGCACCAGGCGAGTCGACCTGGGAACGCAAGGAGGACATTAGACAACGTTATCCCCACCTCTTCGAAGGACTAGGTACGTTCCAGTATTTTCTGTAGTCTTTAGTTCTTACCCATGCGTGTGTTTAAATTTCGAGGACAAAATGCTCTAAGAAGGGTAGATTGTAAACCCCCTCGTCAAAAGTAGGATTTATTTGAGTATTTTAAATTTAGATCAACCACAACCCAAATCCCAAGTACCCAAATTAGGGTATCAGTCTACACCAAGTCGTTATGCCACGACTCCTGTGTACCACTCAAAAATCTAGTTCCTTATGTTTTTAATACATTAGGAATTACCTAGTTAAGTTTGTAATTTAATTTTAATTAAGGCTAATTTCACCTCAAGCAACACTTAGACCAGCCTACCTCAATGAGCCCAGATAGGCCCAAGCCGAGGCTAGCGCACAACTTCCACACACACATATATATATATATATATATATGAAGCCTCTCCCTTAAAACCCTAAGAAAACCATCACAACCCTCTCCAAGCCATATCCGGCCCCCACCTAAACAAACCCCCTGTCGGCCGGACCCCTCAACCCCGACCACCTCCCTGACCGACTGCTCCAGCCGCTCCCAGCCAGACTGCTCCCCCGATCGGCTGTACTGCCCAGCTGTCACGACCCGCACCCGGTTTAGGGGCACAAGTGCGTGGGTACGTCCAGCCTACGCCGCAGTGTCGACGGTAGAACGCTGTCAAGGTCTTGATACTATCTAGCTAATGTCACACAGCATCCAATCTCCATAAGGAGGCACGGATGACACAATAAACGAGCACATACAAAATCATAGGATTACAGCACGATAAGATAACGAACCGAAATTAAAATTAAATACAACACAAATCCAGAATGTAATCTAACTCAACAATATCCAAGTCTCAATAAAAATACCGGAGACAAATCCGGTACCAAATAGTCTACTTAAAGAACTAACTAATAATGGAAATTTCCGGCTAGACCTTCCGGAATCACAACTACTACCAAGTCTGCAGCTACTCACCATATGGTCCATAAAGTGTCGGACAGCGGTCCTCTAAGGCATAGTCTGGAAAAATGTTTCCAGTCAGGAAGGAGCAAAGCACAATCTCAAATAACAGTTCCATTAATTGATAATGTCTATAATACAATAAAACATGTCATGCTAGCTACTGAGAAAACAGTGAAAAAAATGCAATAGCAATTTAAGAGAGACAGGCAATGTAAAGAGACATGCAAAATAGGCAATGTGATATAGTCAGTGCATAAAGAAATGGAAAGAACAAGGTACAGTATCATATACGGGTGATGTAGTATATGATTTAAATTAGGAAACTATAATCTATTCTAAGTGTTTGAAATTGTAGTTTCGAAATATGACCGGCTTGGGAACATGTACGATAGCTATAGGGCCTGGCTAATCATGGGTGAAGAGCATGATTAACACTTACAATTTCTACACTGCAATAAGAGGTTATGATCACATTTCTTACTAACTACTTCCCCGCCCCCAACTAGTACTGTGGATCCAACCATGACACGTCACGATACACGAGCAAGTCAAGTCTATCATGTACGATGTCTAATATACATGTCGTGTACAATGTTAATACGATAATCAAGATAACATCTCATGACTGCAGATCCAAGCTATACTAGTCCGTGTAACACAGTGTCAAGGATTCAGTTGTAACATTTCAAGATTATTGAATTTATAGAAATTATCAAAAAATTGGAAATTATCAGAGAATGTACTTGCCTTGGGTCCTTAGCTGGTATTTATGGATGTCCTGTTCCAGAGTATCCCCTGGGTAAACCAACAGTCCTATAAACATATTACAAGCAAAACAACATTTGCATCAGAAGCTACGCTAACACACAGTCAAAACACTGGCCTCAGGGCCATGCCAGGCAGGTTACTAGTCACTAGGGTCACCTAGTAGATAGATACGTAAATATACATATCTTAAATAACATATATACTTACAATATATCTATATATATCAAATTAAATACATATGCAATATATATATATATAAATATACAAAGGGTTTATACAAAATATATCTACACATACGAATTAACAAAATACATACATTGACTAATTACATATATATACTCATATATACCAATTAAAATATATATTACTATATACAGGTAAATATACCAATTTATATTATATATACAAACCAATACGATAATATAATCTACATATATATATATATATATATATATATATATATATATATATATATATATATATATATATATATATATATATATATACCAAAATATGGTTATATATATATACCAATTATTATACAACACATAAATTTTAAATACTAAAACATACATTAACATGTATATACTGAGAAATATTTATACTAGAATTCATACATGTTAAATATTAATAAAATAAATAATTATACATATACTAATTTAAATTACATTAGTATACTTTTATTAAATAGATGCCATAAAATAAACCAATGTATATATACATATATATATACAAATTAATTAAATACATACATTATATATACTATACATTATTAATTAATGTACACTATACATTATTTACACCATTCATTATTTAACTACTATACTCTATACATCCCATACATATATTATACATAAATTAACCATACATATACATATTAATATATTACATTAGTTATATATATTCATTAACTATATATTAATTATTATATACAAATACATATACTAGTATATATATATACATTAACATATAAATTTTATTATACCCATACAAATTATATATACACATATATATTTTTATACCAAAATAATAATTATACTATATACAAAATATAATATACACATACACAAAATACATACCAATATACATATGCATACATGTGCATTAATTTAAATACATACTTATTCAATTTATTATACATACTATAATTATACAATTAATTACTAACAACTAATTAATATAAAATTATATTCACATTAATTAAATACCTACAAATACATATACATTACATACATTCACTAAAGTATATATACATATACTATGCTTATACAATTAATTATACATATATATATACACAAACGTATATACGTATATATATATATACATATATATATATATATATACATACACAGGAAGAAGAAGAAGGAAGAAGGAGAGGAGAAGGACTCACTGTGATGGGGGGCTGGCCGGAGTACGGCCGGACGGGGAGAACTGAGCAGCGGGTCGGAGTGGCAGGGAGGAGCCGCAGAGGATGATCGTGCGGGGGAGGAGCAGCCGGAGATCCGCCGGGGAGGCAGGCCGGACGCTGAGCAGCGGCCGAGGGATGGATGCAGCAGGAAGCGATGGTGGAAGAGCACAGCGGGGATGGGGAGTAGCTCGGGTGGCTGACCGGGCCGCCGGACTGAGCAGCGGGTCTGCTGGCCGGCCGGGGGATGGATGGGTGGATGGATGGACGGAGGACCGTCCGCAGAGGCCGCGGGATCGGCTAGGCCGGCCGCCGGAGTCGTCTTGTAGGTGGAGGGAGAACTGCGGGCTCCGGCCGCCGGGTGGTCGAGGCTTGCTGGCCCGCCCGCCGGATGTGCAGAGGCCCGCCGGAAATGAACAGTATGTGGGGATATTTCCCCCCCTTTTTCTCTTTTGAAATTTTAAATAAAAAATCAATAAGGAGAAGGAGAAAGGAAGAAGAAGAAAGGAAAGAGAAGAAGAAAAATAGAAGAAGAAGGGAAGAGGTTGGTTCCCTACGTTGGAGAGAGGAGAGGAGAGAGAGAGGTGGGGGCTTGCTTGGGGATGTGGGCTACCTAGGTTTTCTAGGGATTAGGGTTGATGTGATATTTAAATAGGGGAGAGGGTTTTGATGGAGGGTGAGGATGCTCCCAATTAAATGGGTGGTCCAGATTGTTCATGAAGGAAATTTCATGTGGGGAAAAAATACAATTTGGTCCACAAATAATTAACCTTTCCAATTGGTCTTGGACAATGGGGTGATGACACCTACAATTGAATAATTGCAACTTAGCCCCTTAAATTTGGGAAATTGCACAAACACATAAAATGGCAAAAATTTGGCGGGCGATTCGGGGTCCAGTATTTTGTAGTGTCAGGGGGCGCTGTAAAATCGGTATGGCTCAATTTACAGGGCACTGAAATTAAATTGGGATTTTAGAATTGGTTTAAATAGTATCCTTAATTTAATTAGAATAAAATGCAAGTTGTGTTCAAGAATTAATTAGGAGTACATGGAGCCAAAATCAGGTCAGGTCATCAATACCAATAATGAAGTAGACTCAGAACATAATATTACCCTAATTTGGGCCGCACGAAAAATAGGTCAAGATTGCCTCCAATTTCGATTGGAACGCACAACGATACAAAAATAGGAATTTAAAATAACGTCCGCGATAATTTTTGTGCGGCCAGAAATACTGTACAGAGGACATAATTATAAGTTACAAAAATAGCAGAATGAAAGGCGGGCATGTCTAGGGCAAGATTGTAAAATTTGTTGGAAGACAAAAGTCAGGATAGCGCTCCAAATATTGAAGCAAAGGCAATGCTTAATAATTAAATAAAATACAGTAATTAATTACAATCTCCAATAATTAAATTCTAAATAAATAATTAAATACAAAATTCCAAAATTCCTGACAGGTGTTCGTATACTGGCTTCTAGGTCAGTCTGCTAGCTAAAAATAAATGAGCACTGCATCTAATACTATATTTAATTACTCATCACACATAATTATTTAAATTAAAAATTTTATCATGCAATTATTTAATGGTAACTACAATAATATTAAATATTGTAAAAAGTCGAAAATACCCCTGTTTTCAGAATGTGGTAGTGACAAGTCTACCCACCTTAAAAGAATTTTGTCCTCGAAATTCAAAATCCTCATAGTAGTGTTTATTCATACACATTATTATTCCCCTCAAATTTTAAATTCATAATCCACGAAATCAGGTAATAATTCATGATGTCCTTTCATAATTTTTTCAAAAATTCTAAAATTATTGCATTCCTGAAAAATCCTCGGAATAAAATCAAAGTCCATTTTATCTAAAATTTCCCCAAATTTTTTAGTTATAATTCAATATTCATAATTTAATATCCACTCCTCAAATTTGATTTTAATCAATGCACATATGTATAATGTAATCTCGTTAAAAAAGTTTGAATTTAAACATTAGTCCATCAAAATTTTATTTCCCGATTTCCTCTTTCCTCAAAATACTTAACAATGCGATACTTAAGGATTCTCCAACCGCAACATCCAATATAAAATTTTAAAAATTTCATAACTCACAATTAAATAAAGATAATCTCCCAGAATTTCCAAATTTTTAATAACCAATTTAAATATGCCATAATCTTCCTGGAATTAATAGATCATAAATCTTGCCATGTTAAATTCTTGGCCCTTTATTTAAATTGATGTTTATCCTCGAATTTTAATTATCTTGTCTCTCTTGTCAAGTCATAACTCCTCTATGAATCTTCGTCATGGTCAAACCTCGATAATCATGGCAAAAACTTTCTACAATCATACAACATGCAACCTAAGGGAATATGTATGGTGTCTTGTCATGGTATTGCAGTCTCTATATCAGGGGTACTACTAACTACATTATAACAAGAAAATTATGCATACAACTTGTATTAAGGAATCAATCAATCAATCAAAATAGATAGGGACAGAAGGAAGGAAAGAACAGAACCTGCTAACACATTACCTGCAGTATCGGTCTCCTCGACCGTCGTCGCAAATGCCCTGCCCTGCTGGGGTGGTTCCCTTCGCGGGTGCTGAGCAATATACAGTTCCACAGGTAGCCTAACTGGATCTCTATCTGAAGCTGCGCGCTGGCCAGGAAGATAAGGGGCCAGAAGACAATCCCTTACTCGATGTCCCGCAGCGCCGCAGTACAAACAAAGTCCTAGCCTCGTTCTACAGCTCTCCCAAAGGTGACCTGGCTTCTTACAGAAATGACAAGTCTGCTGTGTCTCTCTTGGAGGCTGTTGCTGATTCTGCTCAACATGGACTGGTTCCTGGTACTGCTGTTGATACTGATACGCACATGGATGTTGCTGGGTAGGAACTGGTGCTAGGTACTGCGGTGGATGCTGAAATATCCATGGTTGTTGCTGAATATGAAATGGTACTTGGTACTGCTGTTGGTGCTGAATACGGGGATGCTTGGCCGGTCCTGCGCTACCATTCGTATCTCCCAAAGTATTGTGACTCCTCTTAGGCCTGAGATCCAGATCCTCTTCTGCAATCTGAGCATCCATCAAGATAGCCTCAAAGGTAGCGGTACGCCGACCAGAAGTGCGTGACCTAATCTCTCTCGTCAGTCCCTTTCTAAATTTCTGGGCTCGATCTTCTGGGTCTCGAATCATAGATGATGCAAAACGGCTCAATCTACAAAATTCTGCAGCGTACTCGTCGACCGACATATTTTCTTGAACCAAGTCATGAAACTGACTTCCACGTCGGAAAAGAACTTCTCCTTGAAGAGCTCCTTGAAGGTCTCCCAAGTAAGTCCTTGCGCAGTAATTCTCGGCTCCGTGCGATACCACGTGAGTGCGATATCGAACATCTGACTGCCAGCGGCTTCTATCTGTAAGTTCTCCGGAATCTGGGTCAATCGCAGGCTTCTCTCTATATCCTCTAGCCAGTCGTCAGCGTAGAGTATTCCTTCGGTGCCTTTGAACTCTCGAGGCATCATCCTCTTGAAATCCACTATAGTGCCTGATCTCTGTTGTTGCTGGCCAGGAAACTGCTGGTACTGTGCTACTCTCTCCAAAGCTTGGAGAGTCACTTGATGAGCATTCTTCATGTTTTCTCTCATCAGCTCGGTTTGTGCCTGGTGCGCTTCTGCTTGCACCCTCTGAGCCTCAGCTTAAACTCGCTGAGCGTCTGCCGTCAGTCTCTGGGCATCTACCATGCCTTGGATCAAGGTAAATATCTGCGTCCCGTCAATGGACAAACTTCCGGGAGTCGGAGTCGGAGGAGGTGGAAGGTTGTCCGTCACAGCTGCGGCAATCCTCTGAACAGGTGGAAGAGGAGGATCACCTACGTGCATTGGAGATGTAGGAGGAACTACGGCTGTCTGTCCATCAGGTAGAGAGGTGGCAGGCCCCTCTAAAGCTGATGTTCCCGCTCTCATAGACCGTGTCTGCGGCGACATCCTGAAGACAGATCCCAAAGAATCAATTTAGGCAAAAATGCGATATCATCAAGGAAAGACAGTACAGTTCTAAGGAAGCAACATTCAAGATAAAAGATTGGGAATAAATATTCCTAGTTGATTGCACAGGTCAAAGATGCATCCATGGTCTGATGCCTCTATCCTTATAGGTACCACAGTTCTACTACAATCACACTCACTGCTAGCTTCTTTACCTACTGCAATCGTTGATACTAGTTATCCTTATCACTCAAGTGCATATCGAATGCAACACACCATACTAAGTACTGCACTCTCTAATACAACCCTAGATGAAAACCCAAGTCAGTTTGCAGTGAAATCACTATCATGCTCAAGCCAACAGATCCTTACACATGTATCTCATCTACTATATACTAATATATCTCTCTCTCTATAAGATTTTATCCTCAAATAAAATTCCTGAAAATAACTCCTCGAATAAATTTTAAAGTAAATGCATACACTTTCCTCAAGACCAATTATCTAAATACTGAAAAACTTAATCACAAAAATTCCTTACAGACTTGTCTAGGTTTATTGAATTGAATCTGAATTCCTCAAAAAGTTTTAATGACAATATTTCACTTCTCAAAATTCAAAAATTAAAAATTCACTTTCAATCCTCAATTTAAAATTTAAATCCGTATCTTGTAGTCCAATAGCCCTATTGTTATCTTTCTCACTGTCCTCATCGACGTGTGTCATCAAGTAATACCATAAATTAGTCTGCAAATTTTATCTTGATACGAAATCAAACCCTACCATGAAACCAAAATCCTAATTTAATACCTAATCAACAATCAACAAGTGAGAATGGACGGAACTAGGGAATGATTTTAAATTGGGAATTATAACAAGATTCTCAGGGGTCATCCCAGGAATCTCTCAAGGAATTGTGATTGAGTATTCGTTCTCGTCCTAGTATCCTATATCCTAGATCCTATTGCAGGTACGCAGTAGTGTAACAAAGATGCCACACTACCACGACATCGTACAACTCACGAAGTCTGACCTGTATGGGCCACCACTAAAAACGTGTCACGACCCGCACCCGGTTTAGGGGCACGAGTGGGTGGGTACGTCCAGCCTACGCCGCAGTGTCGGCGGTAGAACGCTGTCAAGGTCTTGATACTATCTAGCTAATGTCACACAGCATCCAATCTCCATAAGGAGGCACGGATGACACAATAAACGAGCACATACTCAATCACAGGATTACAGCATGATAAGATAACAAACCAAAATTAAAATTAAATACAACACAAATCCAGAATGTAATCTAACTCAACAATATCCAAGTCTCAATAAAAATGCAGGAGACAAATCCGGTACCAAATAGTCTACTTAAAGAACTAACTAATAATGGAAATTTCTGGCTAGACCTTCCGGAATAACAACTACTACCAAGTCTGCAGCTACTCACCATATGGTCCATAAAGTGTCGGACAGCGGTCCTCTAAGGCATAGTCTGGAAAAATATTTCCAGTCAGGAAGGAGCAAAGCACAATCTCAAATAACAGTTCCATTAATTGATAATGTCTATAATATAATAAAACATGTCATGCTAGCTACTGAGAAAACAGTAAAATAAATGCAATGGCAATTTAAGAGAGACAGGCAATGTAAAAAGACATGCAAAATAGGCAATGTGATATAGTCAGTGCATAAAGAAATGGAAAGAACAAGGTACAGTATCATATACGGGTGATGTAGTATATGATTTAAATTAGGGAACTATAATCTATTCTAAGTGTTTGAAATAGTAGTTTCAAAATATGACCGGCTTGGGAACATGTACGATAGCTATAGGGCCTGGCTAATCATGGGTGAAGAGCATGATTAACACTTACAATTTCTATACTGCAATAAGAGGTTATGATCACATTTCTTACTAACTACTTCCCCGCCCCCAACTAGTACTGTGGATCCAACCATGACACGTCACGATACACGAGCAAGTCAAGTCTATCATGTACGATGTCTAATATACATGTCGTGTACAATGTCAATACGATAATCAAGATAACATCTCATGACTGCAGATCCAAGCTATACTAGTCCGTGTAACACAGTGTCAAGGATTCAGTTGTAACATTTCAAGATTATTGAATTTATAGAAATTATCAAGAAATTGGAAATTATCAGAGAATGTACTTGCCTTGGGTCCTTAGCTGGTATTTATGGATGTCCTGTTCCAGAGTATCCCCTGGGTAAACCAACAGTCCTATAAACATATTACAAGCAAAACAATATTTGCATCAGAAGCTACGCTAACACACAGTCAAAACACTGGCCTCAGGGCCATGCCAGGCAGGTCACTAGTCACTAGGGTCACCTAGTAGATAGATACGTAAATATACATATCTTAAATAACATATATACTTACAATATATCTATATATATCAAATTAAATACATATGCAATATATATATATATAAATATACTAAGGGTTTATACAAAATATATCTACACATACGAATTAACAAAATACATACATAGACTAATTACATATATATACTCATATATACCAATTAAAATATACATTACTATATACAGGTAAATATACCAATTTATATTATATATACAAACCAATACGATAATATAATCAACATATATATATATATATATATATATATATATATATATACCAAAATATGGTTATATATATATACCAATTATTATACAACACATAAATTTTAAATACTAAAATATACATTAACATGTATATACTGAGAAATATTTATACTAGAATTTATACATGTTAAATATTAATAAAATAAATAATTATACATATACTAATTTAAATTACATTAGTATACTTTTATTAAATAGATGCCATAAAATAAACCAATGTATATATGCATATATATATACAAATTAATTAAATACATACATTATATATACTATACATTATTAATTAATGTACACTATACATTATTTACACCATTCATTATTTAACTACTATACTCTATACATCTCATACATATATTATACATAAATTAACCATACATATACATATTAATATATTACATTAGTTATATATATTCATTAACTATACATTAATTATTATATACAAATACATATACTAGTATATACATATACATTAACATATAAATTTTATTATACCCATACAAAATATATATACACATATATATTTTTATACCAAAATAATAATTATACTATATACAAAATATAATATACACATACACAAAATACATACCAATATACATATGCATACATGTGCATTAATTTAAATACATACTTATTAAATTTATTATACATACTATAATTATAAAATTAATTACTAATAACTAAATAATATACAATTATATTCACATTAATTAAATACCTACAAATACATATACATTACATACATTCACTAAAGTATATATACATATACTATGCTTATACAATTAATTATACATATATATATATACACAAACGTATATACGTATATATATATACATATATATATATATATACATACACAGGAAGAAGAAGAAGGAAGAAGGAGAGGAGAAGGACTCACTGTGATGGGGGGCTGGCCGGAGTACGGCCGGACGGGGAGAACTGAGCAGCGGGTCGGAGTGGCAGGGAGGAGCCGCAGAGGATGATCGTGCGGGAGAGGAGCAGTCGGTGATCCGTCGGGGAGGCAGGCCGGACGCTGAGCAGCGGCCGAGGGATGGATGCAGCAGGGAGCGATGGTGGAAGAGCACAGCGGGGATGGGGAGTAGCTCGGGTGGCTGACCGGGCCGCCGGACTGAGCAGCGGGTCTGCTGGCCGGCCGGGGGATGGATTGGTGGATGGATGGACGGAGGACAGTCCGCAGAGGCCGCGGGATCGGCTAGGCCGGCCGCCGGAGTCGTCTTGTAGGTGGAGGGAGAACTGCGGGCTCCGGCCGCCGGGTGGTCGAGGCTTGCTGGCCCGCCCGCCGGATGTGCAGAGGCCCGCCAGAAATGAACAGTATGTGGGGATGTTTCCCCCCCTTTTTCTCTTTTGAAATTTTAAATGAAAAATCAATAAGGAGAAGGAGAAAGGAAGAAGAAGAAAGGAAAGAGAAGAAGAAAAATAGAAGAAGAAGGGAAGAGGTTGGTTCCCTACGTTGGAGAGAGGAGAGGAGAGAGAGAGGTGGGGGCTTGCTTGGGGATGTGGGCTACCTAGGTTTTCTATGGATTAGGGTTGATGTGATATTTAAATAGGGGAGAGGGTTTTGATGGGGGATGAGGATGCTCCAAATTAAATGGGTGGTCCAGATTGTTCATGAAGGAAATTTCATGTGGGGGAAAAAATACAATTTGGTCCACAAATAATTAACCTTTCCAATTGGTCTTGGACAATGGGGTGATGACACCTACAATTGAATAATTGCAACTTAGCCCCTTAAATTTGGGAAATTACACAAACACATAAAATGGCGAAAATTTGGCGGGCGATTCGGGGTCCAGTGTTTTGTAGGGTCAGGGGGCGCTGTAAAATCGGTATGGCTCAATTTACAGGGCACTGGAATTAAATTAAGATTTTAGAATTGGTTTAAATAGTATCCTTAATTTAATTAGAATAAAATGCAAGTTGTGTTCAAGAATTAATTAGGAGTACATGGAGCCAAAATCAGGTCAGGTCATCAATACCAATAATGAAGTAGACTCAGAACAGAATATTACCCTAATTTGGGCCGTACGAAAAATAGGTCAAGATTGCCTCCAATTTCGATTGGAACGTACAACGATACAAAAATAAGAATTTAAAATAATGTCCGCGATGATTTTTGTGCGGCCATAAATAATGTACAGAGGACATAATTATGAGTTGCAAAAATAGCAGAATGAAAGGCGGGCATGTCTAGGGCAAGATTGTAAAATTTGTTGGAAGACAAAAGTCAGGATAGCGCTCCAAATATTGAAGCAAAGGCAATGCGCAATAATTAAATAAAATACAGTAATTAATTATAATCTCCAATAATTAAATTCTAAATAAATAATTAAATACAAAATTCCAAAATTCCTGACAGGTGTTCGTATACTGGCTTCTAGGTCAGTCTGCTAGCTAAAAATAAATGAGCACTGCATCTAATACTATATTTAATTACTCATCACACATAATTATTTAAATTAAAAATATTATCATGCAATTATTTAATGGTAACTACAATAATATTAAATATTGTAAAAAGTCGAAAATACCCCTGTTTTCGCAATGTGGTAGTGACACCAGCCGACTGCTTCCCCCGACCGGCTGTACTGCCCCGCCGACTGCTTCCCCCGACCGGCTGTACTGCCCAGCCCGACTGCTCCCCCGACCGGAGCACTGGCCTCCAGCCCGACTGCTTTCCCCGACCGGAGCACTGTTCCCTAGCCGACTGCCCCTACCGGAGTACTGCCCGACCCCGACTGTCCCACCACCCGCGAGGCGACCCATCTACGCTGCCGGAGACCCTCGTCGAAGGAGCAGACGCCCCACGTCCTATCGAACAGGTACTCGTCCTCCAGCAGTTCCTTTCTTGTGTTCCAACCATCTCACCACGTATCGTGTCCATGAATGATTTTTGGGTCTGTGTGTCGAGAATCATAGTTGAAACACAACCCATCTAACCCTAATTAAAATGATGATGGCTTAATGATTAATCAGAATAGAATTTGTTAATAAATAAAAAAATTCCTTAACCACGATACCTGTCATAAAGGACTTTAGTTAATTTAACGTCTGGTCATTAACCACGTGCACTGAATATAGAAACCAAAGACACGTGTTCGCATAGAACATAAATCATGGATAACCGTAACTGGATAATTATTGCCCCGAGGCACCTGTTAACCGAAGACAACACCGTGTACACCCTAGCTAAGTGCGCACGTGATGCTGTACTCGAGCAACAGAGAACTCGCGACAAGTATTCAAGATTAGCGTCTTAATAGTACGTAGATAAGGTGTAGTATCTGATGCCTGTATTATTGTGTTTTATTGTTGTCTAGGGTCTTTGGATCAGCAAGGAGACGCTACCGGAACAGGCTATTGGCATTTATCTCATGAAGACTCAGGCAAGATACCTTGCTATATTTTTTGTCTAATTTAAATTATGCAAATGCTGTATTGTACGCTTGTTGTTCTGGCTTATACAACTGTGCGCGTCTGAGATTATCTCGGGGGCATTCGACAGAAATACGTCGAGGATTGGTATACATTGACTTTTGTCATTTGTAGACTCACCCTATGGGAGGATATCCTGTTATCTTCCAAGACCTGACACTTTACACGTACTCTTAGTGATAAATCTAATGTTGGGATGCGTGTTCGCGTGATCGACTAGCTATCGTCGCGTGTGACGTGCATCACGGTTAGCAAGCAATATAGGACTATTTCAGTTTAGAGACTTGGCATTTAGATAAGGGATATGCGTGTCAATTATTTGACGGGTATATCTACATTGGGAGGGGAGGACGACTGGTAGGCATATGGGACACCCCACTCCTTTACACTGATACCGCACTCGACGGAGTGATACGGACGTATTTATATATATATCACTGATACCACGTTCTGTAGAGTGTGGGACGTTACTTGATGACATTGCAGATACCACACTCTAAAGAATGATAGACGTTACTGTATTCCTGCACCCATGTTATAGGGGACATGTGTGGCATATACTAGCCGGTTGTCACGACTGGTGAATTACGTCAGCATATGTTTAGCCTACACCTTCTCATATACTCACAGTTGTTCTCACATTGCATTCACTTAGATTGGCTAGCACACCCTTTATTGCATTTATTTTATTCAGTATTTATATATGGCTTGTCTCTTTGTATCTTGTTACGTCCCTCTGAGGACCTGGTTCCCTTCCAGATTTAGACGAGGCTTTCTACCCTACCGTATACGGCCCCCGACAGGAGACGAGATTCGCTACAGCCGAGGAGTTAGAGGTGCAGCCGTCAGAGTTTTCGTGATCAATTGGTAGGACTTCAACCTAGATTGGGTACATCATTATCTAGTCAGCCGATGCCCTAATCATTACTTTTTATATCTCATTTCAGTACTTTATTTTGTCATAGTAGTGGGTTTGTTCCCACCAGACTTCACTGATTGTACTATGATATCTTGAGACTGGTATTTATTATACAGCAGTTTATTTAGTACCTCTTGCTCTTTATTTTGTGGATGAGATTAGATTACCTGTTATTGACTGATATTGGACATGTTAGTATTTTAGGACACCGTAGCACTCTTCGTGGATCCATTAAATTGGGATATCCTCGAAGACGTGTCAGCTGGCTATTGCCACGTGGCCTGGTCCCGTGTACTTTTAGGACTGGGCGTGACAACCCATCCATGCAATATTGAGTATTTCCTACACTGCCGGTCTGAAACGGAAGGGTACTCTAGCTGAGCACAAGTCTGCAACTAAGATACTCTCCTTAAAATTAGTGTACTGGCACCTCCCTTCAGTTCCCCTGCAATCTTACCCAACCTGTGCACTGCAGGTATTGCCCACATGTAGCCCCACTGCAATACCTCAGTCATTCCCTTATACTTGAGTTAACACTGCACTGTCTCACCTCGTGGTGACAAGCATATTTCTCCCACACACAACCTAAAATCAGTCTTATAAACACATATATACATAGCCAAAATTCTAATTGATACTAAATGTCAGTTATTACTTGCCTCTTGAATCACACTCCTACTAAAACCCATCTAATGAATACAAGCCTTATGGACACAGGTCGATCCCCTCTCCCTTCTTCACTTGACTGCAAGGTTCAGTTTCACACAAGGTGATTCAGTCATCCCTAACTGAGCCTAAACTACTGCCCAAACACTACTAGAATAAGCGGGATTAGCGACATTTTTTAGCGACTCCATGTAAAAACGTCGCTAATTTAGCGACTCCATGTAAAAACATTGCTAGATGTCACTAATTAGTGACATTTAGCGACGTTTAGCGACTTTTATTCAGTTTTTAAAAGATTAGTCGCTATAAGTTCAATTTAGGTCGCTAAACGTCAATAATATGTTTTATTTAGCGACGTTTAGCGACGTTTTTAGCGACGTATATATTTTTGGACATTTAGTGACGTCATTAGCGAAGTTTCAGACGTCGCTAAATTAGCGACGTCATTATTGGCGTCGCTAAAAACCTCGCTAAATTCTAAATTAGCGACGTCATTATTGGCGTCGATAAAACGTCGCTAAATTTTTTACTTTCATATAACCTTGTGATCCTTTACCAGATTCCGTAATCACCGTCAATTCTAAAAATTTCCACTTTCCTCAATTTGTCCCTTTAGCTAATCCATAACCCTTAAGTCAAATTTATCTCATATATTAAAGTTCAATTCTTTCATTTAATCTCGAATTATTCTCTGTATTCCTCAAATTCACTAAACTCTCAATATTAATGTTTATGTCAAATTCTTATATCCTTTCTCAATAATATATGTCAATAAGTTAAACCTTTGACCTCGAAGTATTTATAATCTTTCAATCTTCATCTACCAATTAATCCTTATGATAAAATCTCCTCAATTCATTACCTTGTTGTCGATTATCATTTCTAATTTAAAATTATGTTAATAAATAAATGATCTCCTGCCCCCCCCTCCATCCTTTATTTACTAATCATTGGTTTTATTATTTAGCTTTATACCACATTACGATAATTCTAATTCATAAATTTTAATTTCCCATCATCCTCAATACTTTCTCAATCCTAAAAAAAAAAAAAATTTAACCCTAATATATTTAAAGCATATCATCTATGCACTTTTCGATATTCATACTCTCAAAATGCCTTTATGTAAAGAGACTGATCATTCTCAACTTATCCTTTATTTTCTTATATTCTTCTTGATTTTTGATATCTTTCTCAATTCACTACCTTAAATATCAATTATCATTAATTTATCCATCTATATTTGCCAAAGATATTATTCAAGAATTATATATATCAAAATTTAAACTAACCATTACTTCTATCCAATACTAGAGGGCATTGTAGCACTCGAGCACATTCTCTTAACTTGTGGTTATCAGATCCACAATAAAGGCATTGTTCCTTCCTCTTCCCATATTTATCCCATGTATGCCCTGACTTTCTACAAGTGGGACTCCTCTTAACTGGCCTCTACTGAGCTAGAACTCTAACCAGGACCTGATGCATATGCACTATACTTGGGCACTTCTGGGGCCTGGGATAGATACCATCCGATGCCCACTTGAGTCTGGATCCTTCCTCCTGGTGATGAATAATACCCAATAGTTGTTCGATCCTCTGACCCTGCTCCCTCTGTACTCCCCTCGGCTCTTCTAATTCTTGCAAAACCCTTGCTTCATCCAATCCTCTTTTCCTATGATATAAGGTGTAAGACACTGTATCCTCCGAGGTTCCTTCTACACATACATTCTTGCTTGCATCCTTTTCTGCCATGTTCAAAGTCATCATTTTTGAGGATATAGATGAGCAGATAATGAGTTTCATAGGAATACAAATTCAAATATTTACAAGGAAGAAAAAATATTCAAGAATCAAATGAGTTTCGAAGTTTCCTATATGTGATTGAGTATTCTCTTATCCTCGCAATCCTATGTCCTATATTCTATCACAGGCTTGTAGTAATACAACTAAGCCGTTGTACTACCAAGATATCGCACAAATTGTGAAACCTGACCTGCATAGGCTACCACAAAAATGTGTCACGATCCACACCCAAAAATTGGGTATGAATTATGGGTACGTTTTGCTTCGCCACAGCAACGAAGGTAGAATGATGTCTAGGTCAATATAATTATCTATCAATCTCACACAAAAATGTAATATCATAACCTGTCAATCTATCTCAACTCCAATCAGAGGACAATGGATATATATAATAATCAATCTCACAAATATACTCAATCACAATAAATCTATAATAAAGATAAAATGCACGACGTGATATAAAATAATCCAAGAGAAGTCTAGAAATATACACCTTAATCAACATTAATAAGTCTAAGAGGATAGCAATTTTAACACCAAAATAAGTCTCAAATAATACAACTCATAAGTCTCAAAGTTAGAACAAACCAATACAATATAAAAATACTAAGCTAGCTAAGTCACTACTAGTGTCTCCTCTCCGGGGACTGACTTCTCCTGAAGCTCCTAGAAATATCCCACATCTACTTTTGATCCATAAAAAGGTAGGACAGAAGTCCTCTAAGTCCTCTGAAAAAGGTTATCCAGTCAGGATTAGAGCGAAGGACATAAAATAACAATAGTTCCAATTATATTGATAAAGACTATAAAATAGTGAGTAATGAATATACATGATAGAAATGTAATACTGGTAATGTGAGGAAGCAGGAAAAATAGATAATTATCTCACAGAAAAATAATGAGCAGTGAGTAAGCAGGTGAATATCAGTCTTATCAAGTATACGATGGAATAGAATAATAAAGTAAACTTGCTAAGTGTTTAAAATATTATTTTGTTATGTGATCAGCTTGGGTACAAGATCAGGCTCTATCATATATGATTGGCGATACACAAGTACAGGTAAGGGATCAGGTCAATAACGTATGATTGACTATGCACAAGTACATATAAGGGAATCAGTCCAATCATATATGGAAAGCTATACACAAGTAGTAAGATCAGGCTATACCATGTATGTCGTAAGGGTGAGCTATGCACAAGTAAATGGGGTATGATCACATAACTTGCTAATGTCACCCTCACATTTCAAATTAAGGGTAGTTTGGTAATTGACACGGGTATTTTAAATCTTAGGATATGTTATATCTAAATATTGTGCATGCATGATTAATTAATTATTGTATTATTTATTGATCACTAGTTGTAGAGTTATTTTAGACTTCTGTAGTGGACCTAACCTATTTTATTAGATGTATGAACCAATATTTTAGATTGGTTTAGTTTGAGCCCATGAATTAGGCCTATGTATTAAGAGGTTGGATTAATTATTGAGACAATTAGACTAGAACCTTTCCTCCCTAATTAATTTCTTCATGAAAGGCCCCAAGGGGTAATTGAGAAATTTCATATTGCATGAAGAGGGTGTATATGGCCGGCCCTAGAGTAAGGAGAGAGAGTGCTCATTTCATTTTAATTCCCAATTCCTTTAGATCTACATTCTTCCCTCTTCCAATTTCCTTTATTCCCTCATCATTTCTCCATAAATTCTTTACAAATTCCTTCTCTAAGTATTCATTGGAGGCTTCTGCATCAAGGATCTATAAGAAGGAAGCAAGGAGCAACAATAAGGAGGCAAAAATCTACAAGGAGAGGAGTTATATTTTATTTGGAGACTTTTTATTGAGAATCCATCTCTTAATAGCTATATTTCATTTTTCCCCTTCTAATAGACCCTAGATTTGAGATTTAACCATGAGAAATGAACCCATATTCATAGGCTACCTATAAAAATCGGTTTTAGGTTCATCGGAGACCTACGGTGGAAGTTATGTGCATTTTGGTGCCAATTTGGAAGAATTTCAAGATTGGCACATGTAGTATTTGTCATATGATCTAATTGATCAAATTGACATATGATTGCTTGTTTGTGACTAGTGTGGTGTCCATAATTGGGTACGTATCGGCCGTATATCATCAATTTGACGAAACGGGTTAATTTTGGGAGTTTCCTCTGACTCGGGGACTTGTGCATATCACATTGTGACACAGATACGTAGTTAATCTAATTACTATACGTATTGCTCATAATTAGTGTATTAGACTTTCTTGCGTCCTCCGGAATACGTTTGATTGTGTGGTAGAGCCGTATCGCAAGCGTATCATAGAGTTAGTGTGATACGGGAGCGTTGCACTCCACGTGTTTGATGTTTTGACCTCTTACCTATACATACATGTGTATTTATATATATATGTAATATTCTAAATAATATATGTATGTATATATTGGTGTATAGGATTAAGTGTATTTATGTGTGTGTTAGTGTTTACTTATATATATGTAATTGAGTGTGTATATGATAGTGTATATAGTTATATATAGATCGATAAGTATATGTATATATATGTGTTGGTTTATATATATATATATATATATATATATATATATATATATGTGTGTGTGTGTGTGTGTGTGTGTGTGTGTGCGTGTGTGTGTGTGTGTGTTGTATATATATTTATGTGTATATATATATATATATATATATATGTGTTTGTGTTTATGTGTGTGAGAGTGTAGGTATATGTATATCTAGCTAGAGGTAGTTGTGTTTGTATATACATATATAGAGTTTGATATAGAGGGAATATATATATATATAGAAAGATAGATAGAGAGATACTATATATATATATACATAGAGGTTTGTGTTGTGTTGAGTGTTTGGGTGTTGTGTGTGTGCTATGTGGTATGGATGTGAGTGTGTACTATTATTGAGGAGAGACTCAAGTTCACAGCAGCCAAGGAGGAGCTATTCGAGGCTCAAGCAGTCCAACCAGATGAAGGGGGCAGCCAACTGATCGTGTAGCAACAGCTACTCAGCTGAAGGGAAGACAACAGCTAAGGAGGAGCTACTCGAGCTCAGACAGAGCAGCAGAGGGGACTCGAGCATCCATACAGAAAAGAGAAGTGCAGCAGTGCAGTTCTATTCGGGCAGTTCAGCAACTGCAGCCCATAGCAAATGGAGAGGGGCTCGTACAGTCCCCACTGTAGTTCAGTGTTCAATCAGAGAGAGGGGACTCGGGGAGAGCATAAGGCTAGTGCAGTCCCCAGTTTTAGTATTCAGTGTGTAACAGATGAGGGAGCTCGTGCATCTGGAGTTGCACAACAGAGGAGTTCAGCAACTTAGGGATGCAGTGTTGTGTAGTGTGTACCCATGCTTTCAGCATCAGCAAGGAGGGGAGACTCGAGTAGCTGCAAAATAGCAGCAGGATCGGGCAATCAGGTTGTGTCAGCCCACTGTGCAGTCGGGTATTAATGCATAGCACAGTTCATTCGTGCAGCAGAATTTGCATTGTGCACAACTAAGTCTAGGCATTATGCAGTATAGGCTCGGGCTTGTACAGCATAGGGCAACAACTACTGCACAGAGCAGTAGCAGCAACAGCTACAATACACAAGGAGCAGTCACTGCAGGAAGTTGAACTGCTCAAGCAATGATCAATGTGCACTAATTCGTATAATAAAGAGTCTGTAGCATTGAAGCACAGTGCTCAGCAAGTAAAGGAACTCACTGAAGACAGAGTGCAGCAACACAACAACTCGGGTAGAGGACTGTACAGCAAGGTATGCAACAAAGGTAGTTATGCACAGTGTAAACTAAGAAGAGTGCTCAGGTATCAGTGTATCTGTGCAATATCAGTCATATACAGTCACTGTTCAGTTCAGTTTCATGGGTATTAAGGTTTTGGGTTAGTTGAGGTTTGAGTTAGCAAGGTATTTGGGTATTGGTTTAAGTAATTAGTGGATCTATTAGTTGTTTATGTTAGTAGTAGATATATTAATATAGTTAGTCTAGTATATATTGCTAATAAGTAATGTATATTAGATAGTTAGAATGATACTTGGTGTATATATTTATAGTTTAGCTATATGTATTTATGTAGGTATGGATATATTACATTATAGCTAGTTCCTATGTATTGATATCTATTATAGTAGCTATATGCATTATATATATATGTAGTATTGCTATATATAATATTGTTAGCTTATAGTTAGTATATATATTAGTTGGGGTTTTATATATTTATTTGTAATAGCTATTATGTTGGGGTTTTGTATTACCTCGAGATACGAAGGTATTACCAAGGTATTGGGCTGATACCCAAGGTATTGAGTTTGAATATCGAGATAGGTGTGATACGCATTGGTGCAAGGCCGAGGTATCCTATTTCATTTGCATTGATATAGTATTATAATATATGACTTGTATATATATCTAAAATACTATGTTTATATAAATGAACTTGTGTATCTTAGGATACGACTTTTTGAGTATCTTTTAGTTTCTTAGTTTAGCTTGTATAGATTAGTTTTATAGTGTATCAACTTAGTGACTTAGTGTTAGACTCTTACAACCTAGATTTTATTAGTTTGACCTAGAAATGGCTTATTGACCTAGAATTGCATCAAAATAACTTATTTTTATTCTTGACCTTGTATTGATACAATATACCATATATAGGTCTGTGTGACACCGGCTTGGACATTGAGAGACACACCTTGCTCAGGACTTCAAGCGAGTACATTCTCTGATAGTTTCTGTTATTTGATATCTACTATGATTCTGGTTTATAGTATTATTTTACCTGATTCCTTGATACTTGGATACACGGATTAGTATTACATGGATTCACTTTCTTGCGACACGTACATTATACTTGTCTGGCCTCTACTTCAGGACTCATTACTGGAATCATATCAGGACTCAACTACTGGAATTACCTATTTTAACTGGTTGGACTCATATTTGATTTGTGGGTCGGAATTGGATTCACTTATACTAGTTGGGGCGAGAAAATACTCGAGTAGACTTGTAAATATTCCTAAAAATTGGAATCACCTCCTCTAATCTAATCTGGAATGATAACAGTCGTACATCAAGTGTGCGGTGAGCCGTACTTACACCTAGTCGTTTACATGTCGAAGGCGGTATTTCAAAACACACAAGTTTAGTGCTTTCCTTGCTAGATTCACATGATACTTCCTAGACACACATCTTATTTATCTAGTTTATTTCTCATCTATTCACAGTCTTATTTATAGTATTTCTTAATTCACCATGCTTATCTTTCTTGCTTCTTAAAATTAACTGTGACTGTATTTTATTCTATAATTTATTTCTTTCCTTGCTCACCATGAATTACTTGCTATAACTGTTTTATAGTCTTTATCAATTAATTAAAATTGCTAGAAGAGGTGTACTTGGCTCTAATCATTACTGGATATTTTTTTTAGATGATTGGCTTATAGGGCAGTGTCCCACATTCTACGGGCCGTAGGACGACGTACCTACAGATGATACTACTATAGACCAGGAGAACTTAGTTGCAGAGCCCGAGGAGGTCTAGTTTATTTGTGTTGGATTGTATTAGACTATTATATTGTTGAGATTTACATTTTGTATTATTATTTCAGATTGTGGATTGTATTCTTATTCTTTCCTTTGCTATTCCATTCGTGCATTATCTTCCTTAGTTTGTTTTGTGATTGAGATTAGTCATACTTGTGAGATACCATATTGCTTCTCCGTTTGGAGTTGATATGATTCACAGGTACCATATTTTATTATTGAGATATTAGATAGTTAGAAATGACCCAAACATCATTATACCACAGATTCTGCTGCGTAGGCTGGGCGTAACCACGTACTCGTTTCCGAATATCCGGGTGCGGGTTGTGACACATTTTTAGTGGTGCCCCATGCAGGTCTAGATTCGCAATTAGTACAATTTCGTAGTTGTTCTCGTCTAGAGTACTACTTCGAGCCTGCTTTATGAAATAGGATTTAGGCTGAGAGTTTACTCAAACACACCTAGAAAATTTTCAAAATTCTGTTTTGCAAATCATTATCTATTGAATATTGCCTTACTTTGGATAAATTTATGTCCTTCTTTGATAATATTGTATCATATTTAATATTGATTATGTATTTCAATCTATATTCAGGATGCCGCCGAAGACGCGTTCCCAGTGATCAGGTGCCGTGACAGCACGATCAGTCACTTCATCACCCTTGAGGGAAGCACCCTCAGACGATGGTCCGGCACCTATATTCAGGAGGTCAGCTTCACCGGTCCAAGTGGGCTCGGCAGCATCTTTCGAAGGTGCTCTACCTCCAGTATCGAGGATAGGACAGACAGTTTTTGAGGATCTTCCACCTCTACCACCTTAAGTTGATTAGACGCAGATGTTTGTGCTCTTCCAGCTGATGATGGAGGCACAGTAGCGACAGTCCGAGGTCCTGCGATAGATCGTGGATAATGCTAACCAGATCGCACTTGCAGCAGTTGAGAGAGCTACTACGGTTCAGCCACAGATGGCACCACATCAGTTTATTTCTCAGCAACCAAGGCCGGGGACTATCATAGACTTTAAGACGATTTGGCTGAAAGACTTCAAAGGTACGAAAGGGATCTTATATGCTAAAGATGGGATTGAGGACGTGGAGAGGAACCTGGACTGGCACAAATTTTAGAGGATCTACGAGTGGAGGCAGCAGGCAGCCAGATGTTCGACATAGCATTGACATAGTTCAGGACAGACTCGGGGATCACGGTAGCATGATTGACTTGGGAAGCTTTTAAAAATCTTTTCAAGGAGGAGTTCTTTCCGGACCTGGCTCTGGGTGCCTTAGAGAGCCAGTTCCTATACCTCGTCCAAGGGAGTATGACAGTGGACAAGTATGCTGCAGAGTTTTGCAGATTTAGCAGATTTGTAGAGAGACATAATCCACAAGGGAAGGCCACAAAATTCAGGAAGGGTTTGATCAGAGAGATCAAATCCTTCACTAGGGGGCACCACACACCTACTTTTGAGGAGATCCTGATGGATGCATAGAGAGCGGAGGATGACTTGGATCTCAAGTCCAAGAGAGGTAGAGAGATTTCGGGTGGTGCTGGTAGCGGTGCGGGACCAGCTAAGCGTTCCCATATCCAGCAGTAGCAGGTTCAGGCGCCGGTTCGTGCTCCAGTTTAATTTTATTCCCAGAGGCAGATTCAGCCAGTGCCAACTTGTGCCTACTGCAGGAAGTCAGGACACACTTGGGAGATTTGTAGGAGGATGCTAAAGGTGTGCCTATTTTGTGGATCCGCAACACGCCAGATGAGGGATTGCCCTACAACACCCCCATTTGGTGGAACACGGGGTCAGAAAGAAGGAGTTAGACCACCTGTGGCACAAAATCATGCCCCACACCGACCGAGGAAGACACCCCAGCATGGCAGGGTATTTGTAATGGCAGTCAGAGACGAAACTTTAGGTGATAAGTTAGCTTGTTTTGTCTTATTCTTTTTATTTTCTTCCTATCTGTTGTTTGTGTGTTTATTTAGTACCTTATAGACTGCTTGTGTGTTATTGTGTAGCTAGTATACCCTGATGGAGAATGCAAAACTATGATGGACATAGACCATAGTTAGTGATTTCTTTTAAATTGTATGTTGTATGTTTAGTTTAGACTGGGGTTAACCTAGAGGGGGTTATGATCTTCCTTATTTTCGAGGACGAAATTTTTCTAAGGTGGGTAGGATTGTCACCCTCACTTTTCCAGTTAAGGGTAGTTTGGTAATTAACATGGATATTTTAAATTTTAGGATATGTTATATCTAAATATTGTGCATGCATGATTAATTAATTATTGTATTATTTATTGATTGCTAGTTGTCACGACCCGCACCCGAAAATTGGGCATGAGCCGTGGGTACGTCCAGCCTACGCCGAAGCATTAGCGGTAGAACGCTGTCTAGGTCTCAAGACTAACAACAACTCATCCTGTCAATGGTCTCAACTCTATAGGGAGGACAATGATAATATGGATCAACAATTTATAATATACTCAATCACAAGATTATTGGAAAGTAAATAGCACAATGAGATATGAGGATAAAGGGTACTGACATAAGTCAAGCACAAAAATAAATACATCACAAGTCTAGAGTCTAGATGTCCACCAAAAGTCTCAAAAATAATACAACCCAATATCAATTCTAGAACAATGATACATAAATAAGACAGTCTATAAGCCTGCAGGTGGTATCTCCTCTAAGATGGGAAATTCCTCTAGAATTTCTGATACAAAATCTCCCTCTGCTCCCGGGCCATAGTGGGTAGGACAGAAGTCCTCCAAGTCCTCTAAAAAATGTTATCCAGTCAGGATTGGAGCAAAGCACAGACACTAAATAGCAGTTTCATTTATGTTGACAAAAACTATAAAAAAGTGTAAGAAAATACAAGATGAAAGAAATACTGGAAATATGGAATACTAGAGAATATGTAATAAGCAATAGAACATCTAGCAATGAATAAAAATATAAGTAAATGCTAGAACAAGTAATCTGAAATAAAGAATAAATATCTGGCTATATGTTTGAAATATTAGTTTATTATGTGATCATCTTGGGATGAGATCAGGCTTGATATATATGATTGGCTATGATACATGTGAGGTCAGGCTAACCATCTGGTTAGCTATGATGCGAGCAATAGTCAGGCTAATCATATATATCAGGCTATGAGGCATGTAAATGGTCAGGCTACACCCGACGTGATGTGTGGGGTGAGCTATGATGCATGTAAGGTAGGGTATGATCATATAATCTGTTAATATTTCCCCATCCCCAGCTAGCACGATAGATTCCAATCATGACTCCTCATGACAGGTTTCTAGGGTGCTAACCCGTGTATCCACAGTGTCAGAATCAAGTATATAATACAACAAAAATTATAGAATTAATCAACAAAAATAAAAACTGTCAGAGAATGTACTCGCCTGTGGTCCCGAGGAAGGTGCGAGGATCAATGTCTAAGGCGAGATCACAACGACCTAATTATGGAATATCAAAGTCAAAATACTGAATTAAAGGGATAAACATGTTTAACTAATTAAATGCGAGGCCTCTAGGTCAATTCTAAAGCCTACTGGTCACTACTGGCTATTTGTGTCATCCTCAGTTATAAACACTAGGGTATACTCATAACACCTCAACCTGGGTTCAAATCTGGTTTCTAGGGTGATTACAAGTATAACTAGCTAATACTAAGTGATAATATATATATATATATATATATATATATATATATATATATATATATATATATATATATATATATATATATATATATATATATATCTTATAATATAATAGTTAATCTATCATTTAATATTTTCTTAGTTTTGAAACTTAATACCTATACTCAACCCTACATATTAACCCTCACCAATGCCCCATATCATTTCCTAACTGCTAACTGATACACAATTATAGCACTAACAAACACACACCACATAAACATCCTAATACTCTGATACTCTAGCATTGACACTGATACCTTCAACCACAGTGTCAACACTTACCCCAGTCTACTGATGCACAACACCTGCTCAAAATCACAACTACTTCAGTCCCTTATGCAGCATTCAACTTCTACAAGTGTGCCACTGTGTACATCATGCTCACTAATCTGTACAAGTCCAATTTCTAAGCTAACATCTAGCAAGGACCTGTTCTGATACACAAGATAGTTGTTGAATAACTGATAGGTCATAGGGATCAAGATACCTATAGAGTATCAGAGCTAAAAAGTATAGCCCCAGTTCAGTTATTTGAATGGAAACTGTTACTGTGTATTCATTCATAGTTTTACAGTCTAAAATTGTTCAGATCTACACATACATGGTTTAACTCTGAGACAAGCCTATGGCTACTGGCAGAATTCCAATCATCTAACCCTTGTCTACTGATACACAGTATCAGAATACCTGAACCCTAGGAATTCCAAGTAGTGTAGCTTCCAAAAATTCCTGAGACAACATAGGGCTATACAGGCATAAATCAATAGGCATCCATCAAACAAGCTATAACTGATACTCAACTAACAACACAGTGCAAGGCCATGTCCAGCTGAACTATGCCCCCTTCTCATACCCACTACATAAAGAATACACTAACTTACTAATGTATCAATTTCTCAGGTAGTAGGTGTCAGTGTACTCACCCAATCCAATACACTCACTAATCACTCAACATCACTGAGATACTCACACCTCTCACTCACTGAGACTAAGGAACTGACACTCACAGTGTCAATACTGTACAGCAAATCCTGATACTCTATTTCCCCAAATACCTGATGCACTGATACATCCCACACAGTATCAGATTTTTACTGATACAATGAACACAATTCTCATAACCTCACTGAAACTGATACTCTAGGGGAACTCACTCAGCTGATACTCGACACAAAGTGAACTGGAAAAAGGCAGCAACATATAGACTTAGGAAGCAACAACAGGAAATCACAACTTAGAGTGAACCCGATCCTGTACAGTGAACTCCCCCACTATTCAAATCACAAGTAATTCACCTCCACATACACTGATACACTGATACACTATGAACTCAACACTGATACTCGACTGAACCCTAACAACTGACACTCCCAGTTATCCCCTATAGTGAACCTGACTCTCCTTTTCCCCAATATAGTACACAACTACACTAAAAACCCAAATGCCACAACCTACACGAGCCCACAGTGTCCACAGTTCATACACTGACAGACCCGACTCAACCCCCCCTTAAACTATCACCTTGTTACTGAACCTCTGTGTCATTAAGACACTTAGACTCATACTGACATGACACATCACTCACAGAAATAAAACCCCCAAAATACTGATACACTGAACCCTAGCACATGAACTCGACTCTGCACAGTGCTCAGAACACACTCAAAACAAATACACAGAACCCAATTGTACAGTGAATTTCCTCCATCGATATACATATACAATAGCATATATACGTAGGTATATAACTACACATACATATATACATATATATACATTTCAAGATTCATAAGAAAATAGGTTAAAATTAGGTATTTCCCTCCAGGGAGCATTTCATCAAACACCTAGGGGATGAAATCGATTCCACACTAAGAACTCCTGAATACCCAAATCAAAACCCTAAAATTGAGATCAAACCTATGTGTATACGATGTAATCATGTGTAGATGCATACCCCAATAATTAGGGTTCACGAAATTAGGGAAACCCCTCATTGGTACACCAAAACCCTAGAATCACCTAGGGCTTCATGGAAAAAAAACACAAAGAGCCAATCTTAAATCAAACGGTGGGCTCCTAAAGACCAAACAACAATTAAAAACAGAATTAAATGGGGTTTTAATTTGGATTCTCACTTATTGGGAGATGGTTTCCCAATGTAGCTCTTCTTTCTTCAATCCTCCTTGGTCCAAGCTCCTAAATCTCTCTTGATGGAGAAGGAAATGGGTTTCTAGGGCTTATAAATTCTGAAATTTTTGGGGAAGGAAGGGTTTTCTAAGTAGAGGCTAGATTTAGGGTTTTCTTCATGAATGAAGAAGCTTGAGGGAGGCTCCCTCTCATTTAAATAGGACTAGTGTTAGGGTTAGGGCTTCTAATGCCTAGTGTCTTAATTAGCCCTTCATGATTTGTCATGAAGAACTTAATTTAATAAAAGGTTTTAGCCATTCATCTAGGGTTTTAACTAAAACTAAAAATACTAATTAGGGTTTGGTCATAAGGGTTAAACCTAATGGGTTTTTAGGTCAAGCCCATAAACCTATACATTAAGAACACCCTACAATTATTTAATAAACTTATCATACATATTATTAACACAATAAATTAAATATAGCAAATTACAATAATGCCCTAATCTAGAAATGTGGTAGTGACACTAGTTGTATAGTTATTTTAGACTTGTGTAGTGGACCTAACCTATTTTATTAGATGCATGAACCAATATTTTAGATTGGTTTAGCTTGAGCCCATGAATTAGGTCCATGGATAAGGAGGTTGGATTAATTAGTGAGACAATTAGACTAGAACCTTCCTTCCCTAATTAATTTCTTCATAAGAGGCCCCAAGGGGTATTGAGACATCTTATATTGCATGGAGAGAGTGTATATGGCCGGCCCTAGAGTGAGGAGGGAGAGTGCATATTTTATTTTAATTCCTAATTCTTTTGGATCTACATTCTTTTCTCTTCCAATTTCCTTCATTTCCTCATCAATTCTCCACAATTTTTCATAAATTCCTTCTCTAAGTCTTCATTGGAGGCTTCTACATCAAGGATCTACAGGAAGGAAGCAAGGAGCAACAAGGAGTAGGCCAAGATCTACAAGGAGAGGAGCTACTTTGCATTTGAAGACTTTTTATTTGGAATCCATCTCCCAATAGGTATATTTTAGTTTTTCTCCTTCTAATAGACTTTAGATCTGATAATTAACCATGAGAAACCAACCCAGATGCATAGGCTACCTATAGAAATTAGTTTTAGGTTCATCGGAGAGCTACGGTGAAAGTTATGTGCATTTTGGTGCCAATTTTGGAGGAATTCCAAGATTGGCACATGTAGTATTTGTCATATGGTCGAATAGATCAAATTGACATATGATTGCTTGTTTGTGACTAGTGTCATATCCACAATTGGGTACGTGTAGGTCATATCTCGTCAATTTGACAAAACGGATTAATATTGGGGGTTTTCACCGACATGGGGACTTGTGCATATCACATTGTGACACAGACACGTAGTTAATCTAATTGCTATACTTATTGCTCATAATTAGTTTATTAGACTTGCTCGTATCCTTCGGGATGCGTTTGATTGTGTGATAGAATCGTATCGCAAGCGTATCATAGAGTTAGTATGATACGGGTGCGGTGCACTCCACGTGTTTGATATTTTGTCCTCTTTTCTATATGTACATGTGTATATATATATATATATATATATATATATATATTGTGTATAGGATTAAGTGTATTTATGTGTGTTTTAGTGTTTACTTATATATATGTAATTGAGTGTGTATACGATAGTGTATATAGTTATATATAGATCTATATGGATATGTATATATATATGTGTTGGTTTTTATATATATATATATATATATATATATATATATATATATATATATATATATATATATGTGTGTGTGTGTGTGTGTGTGTGTTGTATATATATTTATGTGTATGTATATATGTGTTTGTGTTTATGTATGTGAGAGTGTAGGTATATGTATATCTAGCTAGAGGTAGTTGTGTTTGTATATACATATATAGAGTTTGATATAGAGAGAATATATATATAGATAAATAGTGAGCTACTATATATATATACATAGAGGTTTGTGATGTGTTGAGTATTTGGGTGTTGTGTATGTGCTATATGGTGTGGATGTGAGTGTGTGCCAGTATTGAGGAGAGACTCAAGTTCACAGGAGCTACTCGAGGCTCAAGTAATTCAACTAGATGAAGGGGGAAACCAATTGATCGTGTAGCAGTAGCTACTCAGCTGAAGGGTAGACATCAGTTAAGGAGGAGCTACTCGAGCTCAGACAGAGCAGCAAAGGGGACTCGAGCATCCATACAGCAAAGAGAAGTATAACAGTGCAGTTTTATTCGGGCAGTTCAGCAACTGCAACCCACAACAAATAGAGAGGGGCTCGTGCAGTCCCCACTGCAGTTCAGTATTCAATCAGAGAGAGGGGACTCAGGGAGAGCACAAGGCTAGTGCAGTCCCCAGTTTTAGTGTTCAGTGTGCAACAAATGAGGGAGATCATGCATCTGGAGTTGCACATCAGAGAAGTTCAACAACTTGGAGATGGAGTGATGTGTAGTGTGCACCCATGCTTTCTGCATCAGCAAGGAGGGGAGACTCGAGGTAGCTACAAAGTAGCAGCATGATCGGGCAATCGGGCAGTATCAGTCCACTATGTAGTCGGGTATCAATGCACAGCACAGTGCATTCATGCAGCAGAATGTTCATGATGCACAGGTAAGTCCAAGCGTTGTGCAGTAGAGGCTCGGGCTTGCACAGCATAGGGCAGCAGTTACTACACTGAGCAGTAGCAGCAATAGCTACAGCACACAGGGAGTAGTCACTGCAGGAAGATGAACTACTCGAGCAATGATCAATGTGCACCAACTTCTATAATGAAGAGTCTGTAATAGTGAAGCACAGTGCTCAACAAGTAAAGGAACTCACTGAAGACAGAGTGCAGCAACATAGCAACTCGGGTAGAGGACTGTACAACATGGTATGCAACAAAGGTAGTTCTACACAGTGTAAACCAAGGAGAGTGCTTAGGTATCAGTGTATCTGTGCAGTATCAGTCAGATACAGTCACTATTCAGTTCAGTTTCCTAGGTATTAAGGTCTTGGGTTAGTTGAGGTTTGAGTTAGCAAGGTATTTGGGTATTTGTTTAAGTAGTTAGTTGATCTATTAGTTTTTTATGTTAGTAGTAGATATATTAATATATTTAGTCTAGTATATATTGCTAATCGGTAATGTATATTAGATAGTTAGAATGATACTTGGTATATATATATATATATATATATAGTTTAGCTATATGTATTTATGTAGGTATGGATATATTACATTATAGTTAATTCTTATATATTGATATCTATTATAGTAGGTATATGCATTATGTATATATGTAGTATTGGTATATATAATATTGCTAGCTTATAGTTAGTATATATTAGTTGGGGTTTTATATATTTACTTATAATAGCTATTATGTTGGGGTTTAGTATTACCTCGGGATACCAAGGTATTGCAAGGTATTGGGCCGATACCCAAGGTATTGAGTTTGGATATCGAGATAGGTGTGATACACATTGGTGCAAGGCCGAGGTATCCTATTTCATTTGCATTATATAGTATTATAATATATGACTTGTATATATATATCTAAAATACTATTTTCATATAAATGAACTTGCTATTTTAGGATACGGCTTTTTGAGTGTCTTTTAGTTTCTTAGTTTAGCTTGTATAGATTAGTTTCGTAGTGTATCAACTTAGTAACTTAGTGTTAGACTCTTGCAATCTAGATTTCATTGGTTTGACCTATAAATGGCTTATTGACCTAGAATTGTATTAACTTAACTTATTTTCATTTTTGAACCTTGTATTGATACAATATACCATATATAGGTCTATGTGACACCAGCTTGGACATCGAGAGACACACCTTGCTCAGGACTTCAGGCGGCTACATTCTCTAATAGTTTTCGTTATTTGATATCTACTATGATTATGGTTTATAGATTGTTTTACCTGATTCCTCAACACTTGGATATACTTATTAGTATTACATGGATTCACTTTCTTGTGACACGTATATTATACCTGTCTGGCCTCTACTTCAAGACTCATAACTGGCATCACATCAGGACTCACCTATTAGAATCACCTATTTTATCGGGCTAGACCTATATTTTATTTGCGTGTCGGAATTTGATTCATTTATACTAGTCGGGGCGGGGAAATACTCGAGTAGACATGTAAACATTCCCAAAAACTGGAATCACCTCCTCTGGTCTAAACAGGAATGATAGCAGTCGTACATCAAGTGTACGGTGAGTCGTACTTACTCCAAGCCGTTTATATGTGGAAGGCAGTATTTTAAAACATACTAGTTTAGTGCTTTCCTTGTTGTTTTCACATGATACTTGCTGGACACACATCGTATTTATTTAGTTTATTTCTCATCTATATACAATCTTATTTACAATATTTCTTGATTCACCATGATTATCTTTTTTGCTTCTTAAAATTAACTTTGACTGTATTTTATTCTTTGATTCATTTATTTCCTTGCTCACCATGAATTACTTGCTATAACTGTTTTATAGTCTTTGTCAATTAATTAAAATTGTTAGCAAAGGTATACTTTGCTCCAATCCTGACTGGATATATTTTTTAGAGGATTGGCTTATAGGGCAGTGTCCCATATTCTACGGGCCGCAGGATGGCGTACCTATAAAGGATACTCCTATAGACCAGGAGGACTTAGTTTTAGAGCCCGATGGGGTCTAGTTTATTTTTGTTAGATTGTATTAGACTATTATATTATTGAGATTCATAGTTTGTATTATTATTTCAGATTGTGGATTATATTCTTATTCTTTCCTTCGTTATTCCATTCGTGCATTATCTTCCTTAGTTTGTTTTATGATTGAGATTAGTCATACATGTGAGATACCATATTGCTCCTTCATTTGGAGTTGAGATGATTGACAGGTACCATATTATATTATTGAGATATTAGATAGTTAGAAATGACCCAGACAGCGTTCTACCGCCGATTCTGTAGCGTAGGTTGGGCGTAACCACGTACTCGTGCTAGAATATCCGGGTGCGGGTCATGACAGCTAATACTTCCCTCGTCACCAGACTAGTACAGTAGATCCAACCATGACACATTACGACACAGGATTCATGGAGCAGGGGGCAACCTACTCCTGAATCGGTGTCTATATATGTTCAAGAATCACAAGACATGCACAGGGTTCTCAAGAAAATAATATCTCATGACAGAATCCAAAATATACTAATCCATGTAATATCGTGTCAGGAATCAAGTACAACACTATAAAGCTCATATCATAGTAATCATCAAAATAACTAAAACTGTCAAAGAATGTACCTCGACTGATATCCGGAGTGAAGAATAGTGAAAAGAGCTCTAATTGGAGTCCAAGAGTCCTAAATAAGGGATATTAATGTTAAAGAGTGAATAGAAATGATAATCAGGTTAAACTAGCTCAGGGTAATGTTTGTAGGCCACTTCTAGGTCCATACTAGAGTATTCTAGTCAATACTAAGTTAACTTGGTCAATATCTTGCTACACTAGGTTATCTAAGTCGTATTAGGTCAATCTAGACAATATTAGTTTTATACTAAACTAATACTTGGTTAATATAGCTATACTAGATACTACTAGTATGTATAATTCCTATACATTGGTACCAATAAAATACCTCAACCCCAAAACTTAAACTAAGCTTCATACAATACTCAACTTACCTTACTAATCTAGTATCTCATTACCCCTAAGTACCAATACCTTAATATTTGAACTTGATATCGGTTGGATACCCCACTACTTGGTATCACCAAGTACTAATACCCTTGTTCTGATTTTAGTATCTTATTTAAAACTTAATATCTAATTCTTAACCCTTTTGCCTTGACCTATCTGCTACACATACCCATCTACCTTAATCCATATACTGAACATACACATCTTCCTTAATACCCATAATACCCTCACCATATACACATAATCAATGTGAACCTATAACCCGACACCCTATAACACCAAGGCATAACACAAATACTCTATCTGAACTTGCATTACCTACTGTAAACAACTCCCTAAGTTCCCTACGGAACTTTTTGTCAGTACCCATGTAAACCATCTCGTCAAAAGTAGGATTTATTTGAGTATTTTAAATTTAGATCAACCACAACCCAAATCCCAAGTACCCAAATTAGGGTATCAGTCTACACCAAGCCGTTATGCCACGACTCATGTGTACCACTCAAAAATCTAGTTCCTTATGTTTTCAATAAATTAGGAATTACCTAGTTAAGTTTGTAATTTAATTTTAATTAAGGCTAATTTTACCTCAAGCAATACTTAGACCAGCCTACCTCAATGAGCCCAGATAGGCCCAAGCCGAGGCTAGCCCACAACTTCCACACACACACACACACACACACACACACACACAAACATATATATATATATATATATATATATATGAAGCCTCTCCCTTAAAACCCTAAGAAAACTATCACAACCCTCTCCAAGCCCTAGCCGACCCCCACCTAAACAAACCCCCTGTCGGCCGGACCCTTCAACCCCGACCACCTCCCTGACCGACTGCTCCAGCCGCTCCCAGCCCGACTGCTCCCCCGACCGGCTGCACTGCCCAGCCGACTGCTTCCCCCGACTGGCTGTACTGTCTAGCCGACTGCTTCCCCCGACCGGCTATACTGCCCAGCCCGACTGCTCCCCCTACCGGAGCACTGCACCCCAGCCCGACTGCTTTCCCCTACCGGAGCACTGCTCCCTAGCCTACTGCCCCGACCGGAGTACTGCCCGACCCCGACTGTCCCACCACCCACGAGGCGACCCATCCACGCTACCGGAGATACCCTCGTCGAAGGAGCAGACGCCCCACGTCCTATCAAACAGGTACTCGTCCTCCAGCAGTTCCTTTCTTGTGTTCTAACCATCTCACCACGTATCATGTCCATGAATGTTTTTTGGGTCTGTGTGTCGAGAATCATAGTTGAAACACAACCCTTCTAACCCTAATTAAAATGATGATGGCTTAATGATTAATCAGAATAGAATTTGATAATAAATAGAAAAATTCCTTAACCATGATACCTGTCATAAAGGACTTTAGTTAATTTAAAATCTGGTCATAAACCACGTGCACTGAATATAGAAACCAAAGACAGGTGTTCGCATAGAACATAAATCATGGATAACCGTAACTAGATAATTATTGCCCCGAGGCACCTGTTAACCGAAGACAACACCCGTGTACACCCTAGCTAAGTGCGCACGTGATGCTGTACTCGAGCAACAGAGAACTCGCGACAAGTATTCAAGATTAGCGTCTTAACAGTACGTAGATAAGGCGTAGTATCTGATGCCTGTATTATTGTGTTATATTGTTGTCTAGGGTCTTTGGATCACCCAGGAGACGCTACCGGAATAGGCTATTGGCATTCATCTCTTGAAGACTCAGGCAAGATACCTTGCTATATTTACTGTCTAATTTAAATTATACAAATGCTGTATTGTACGCTTATTGTTCTGTCTTATACAACTGTGTGCGTCCGAGATTGTCTCGGGTGCATTCGACGAAAATACGTCGAGGATTGGTATACATTGACCTAGTCATTAGTAGACTCACCCTATGGGAGGATATCCTGTTATCTTCCAAGACCTGACACTTTACACGTACTCTTAGTGATAAATCTTATATTGGGATGCGTGTTCGCGTGATCGACTAGCTATCGCCGCGTGTGACGTGCATCACGGTTAGCAAGCAATATAGGACTATTTCAGTTTAGAGACTTGGCATTTAGATAAGGGATATGCGTGTCAATTATTTGACGGGTATATCTACATTGGGAGGGGAGGACGACTGGTAGGCATATGGGATACCCCACTCCTTTACATTGATACCGAACTCGACGGAGTGATACGGACGTATTTATATATATCACTGATACCACGTCCTGTATAGTGTGGGACGTTACTTGATGACATTACAGATAACACACTCTAAAGAATGTTGGACGTTACTGTATTCCTGTGCCCATGTTATAGGGGACATGTGTGGCATATACTAGCCGGTTGTCACGACTGGTGAATTACGTCAGCATATGTTTAGCCTAGACCTTCTCATATACTCACAGTTGTTCTCACATTGCATTCACTTAGATTGGCTAGCACACCCTTTATTGCATTTATTTTATTCAGTATTTATATATGGCTTGTCTCTTTGTATCTTGTTACGTCCCTCTGAGGACCTGGTTTCCTTCCAGATTTAGACGAGGCTTTCTACCCTACCGTATACGGTCCCGGACAGGAGACGAGATTCGCTACAGCCGAGGAGATAGAGGTACAACCGTCAGAGTTTCCGTGATCAGTTGGTAGGCCTTCAGCCTAGATTGGGTGCATCATTATCTAGTCAGCCGATGCGCTAATTATTATCTTTTATATCTCATTTTAGTACTTTATTTCGTCATAGTAGTGGGTTTGTTCCCACCAGAATTCACTGATTGTACTATGATATCTTGAGACCGGTATTTATTATCCAGCAGTTTATTTAGTACCTCTTGCTCTTTATTTTGTGGATGAGATTAGATTACCTGTTATTGACTGATATTGGACATATTAGTATTTTAGGACAACGTAGCACTCTTCGTGGATCCATTAAATTGGGATATCCTCGAAGATGTGTCAGCTCGCTATTGCCACGTGGCCTGGTCCCGTGTACTTTTGGGACTGGGGCGTGACATAGTTTTAGTGGTGGCCCATGCAGGTCTTCTTTTTCGTTTGTGGTATGGTAATATGCCCAGCGAGCCTGCAATAGGATAGAAATTACTAGGTCTCATCCATTTTTTTGTGATTTGCCTTTGAACTTCCTTCATATTGCTTCTAAATATTTACATCCTGTTTGTTGTCCTTGTACTCTTTTAATGAAATCCATCTCTTACAGCAAGATGAATTTGCGCAGTGGACGAGGAGCACCCCGTGCCGCCCCGTGCCACAATACCAGATAACACCACTCAAGGAAAGGAGGTACCCCAAGGACAACCCCGCTACAGACCCCGCTGATACGTTGGTGCGAGACATCGCAGGGCGATCCTACACCGCAGCCTGAGGGACAGACTTCCCAAACAATCCCCATGCAACATTGTGAGGGCCAGACTTCAGGAGCAACGCCGATGCCGCAGACTGAGAGGCCGACATCAGAAGAGACGCCTACTGCACAGCCAGAGATTCTACTACCACCGCCTCCACCTTATCCACCCCAGATGCCATAACCAGATGGACTACCACAGATGCTTCAGTTCTTCCAGGCGATGATGCAAGCACAGTGGCATCAGACAGAGACATTGAGACAGAGTTTGATGGCAGTACTGGAGAGGACACCTGTCCCAGCACCAGTACCAGCACCTCCACCAGCCCAGAAAGGTGGCACTGTTAGATGGTTCCGACAGATGGGACCAGATACTTTCTCGGGCAATGAGACTGCAGAACAAATCTTCGACTGGGTCACCAACACGGAGATGCTATTAGAGGCTTCACAACTGCACCCTGACCTTTGGATGACCGCAGTGAGGGCCCAGCTGAAAGGCAACGCCCACCACTGGTGGGATTCCATTGAGCGCAGCATAGGGAAGAACCAGACTTGGGAACAGTTCCTAGAATATTTCAATACGAAGTATTTCCCAACTGCAGTCAGAAATGCCCTGTACTCAAGTTTCTACATCTAGAACAGGAAAATATGACTGTTGATACCTATGACGCGGAGTTCAGCCGCCTTAGTAGATTTTGTGCAGTCCTGATACCTACCGATCTTGAGAAAGCCTAAAGATTTCATCACGGCCTCAATCTCGAGCTACAGAGGTATACCACTACACAGGCGAGGATTTCTTATGAAAAGGTTCTTGCAGAGGCGAGAATCCAGGAGGCCATCGTTAGAGGAGCTAGACATACCAGCACGACTATACCAGCCAGAGCACAGCCCGGAGCAGGAGGACCGATCCGTCATCCAGGAGCATAGACAATACAGAGGGCAGCGCCATATCCACAGCAGGAGCTTCCGACTTATCACCATTGTGGCAAGAAGGGACACGTCATTAAGGATTGTCGGAAGAAGTTAGGATTATGCATGATATGCGGGTCCAATCAGCACCTTGTCAGAGATTGCCCGCATCGTAGAGAAGCAGCACTACAGACAGGCCAGAGGTCAGCAGCACCAGTTCAGAGGATACTACCCCCACCAGGAGGCCAGCGTCCACCAGACCCCGAAGGATTTCAGAGGGGACCACCCTTGGCCCCACAGCAGGCACAGTTTGAGCGAGCTCGTCAGCAGACCGGAGGACAGAGCCAGGGACAAGCCTTTGCATTAGCAGCTACCGAAGAAGAAACAGAAGGAGAAGCTATCACAGGTACCATTTTAGTTGCATCATTACCTACAACTGCATTGTTTGATTCTGGAGCTACATTGTTATTTATATCTAGTAGATTTGTAGCAATGCACAGAGTAGCGACTTCCCCCTTACCTAAGAGTTGAAAGATTCTTACCGGAGGAGGTATCGTGCCGGTTACCAGCACTATCAGAACGTGCTCGATAGTTGTATGTGGTAGAGAGATGAGAGCGTGATTCTTGGTATTGCCCATGCCGTACTTTGATGTTTTGTTAGCCATGGACTGGCTAAGCCAGTATAACGCCGTACTGAACTACTGGAAGGGTAGCGTCATCTTTAGACCACTAGATCAGCCGAAGTTCGAGTACATGCGAGGAACCGTCGAGCAAGGAGTATAACAGATGGCAGGAACTTGCATGGCTATGGAGATTGCACCCCCACCAATAGTTACAGAATTTGAAGATGTATTCCCCGAAGAACTGCCAGGCTTACCGCCAGATAGAGACGTGGAGTTCACCATCGAGCTAGTACCCGGAGCAGCGTCGGTATCTTCTAATGTATACTGATTGGCGAAGAAGGAACTAGATAATATAAAGCTACAATTAGAGGAGTTGCAGGGCAAAGGATTTATCCGTCCTAGTGCATCACCTTGGGGAGCACCAGTATTATTCGTACCTAAGAAGGATGGAACAGTATGCATGTGCATTGATTACAGAGCCCTTAATGCTCTGACTATCAAGAACAAGTACCCCCTGCCGCGGATCGATGATTTATTTGACCAGCTGACAGGAGCAGTAGTGTTCACCAAGATTGACTTGAGATCGGGTTATCATTAAGTAAAGGTGCGAAGGGAAGACATTCAAAAGACAGCATTCAGGACTCGTTATGGTCACTACGAGTTCTTAGTAATGCCATTTGGACTGACGAATATGCCAGTTGTATTTATGAACTTGATGAACAGAGTATTCCACCAATACTTAGACCAGTTTGTGATAGTCTTCATCGACGACATCTTGGTGTATTCGAAGAGCCACGAGGAGCACGAAGAACACTTGAGACTAGTGTTAGAGACGCTGAGGAGAGAGAGGCTTTATGCCAAGCTGAACAAATATGAGTTTCTCCTAGATCGTGTCGCTTTCCTTGGATACGTTATCTCAGGATATGGCATCTCAGTAGATCCGGCAAAGATTTCATCTGTAGAGACATGGCCAACCCCTACCAATGTCTCGGAAATGAGAAGTTTTCTAGGACTTGCCGGATATTACCGGAGGTTCGTAGAGAACTTCGTGAAGATTGTAGAGCCGATGACCCGCTTGACCCGTAAGGAGCAGGAGTTTACCTGGACAGAGGAGTGTCAGAAGGCATTCGATAAGCTGAAGAAGCGCTTGACTACATCACCTATCTTGACCATACCTTCTGGACCCGGAGGATTCGTAATCTATAGCGATGCGTCCGGAAAAGGATTAGGATGTGTCTTGATGTAGCATGGAAAGGTTGTAGCGTATGCTTCTAGACAGTTAAGGACACATGAGAAGAACTATCCCACCCACGACCTAGAACTTGCAGTAGTAATCTTCGCCTTGAAACTTTGGAGGCACTATCTATATGGAGAGAGAGTGGAGATATTTACATATCATAAGAGCCTAAAGTACGCCTACACTCAGAAGGATCTTAATCAGAGGCAGAGACGTTGGCTCGAGGTGATAACAGACTTCGAGATTGAGCTACAATACCACCCAGGAAAGGCCAATGTAGTAGATAACGCGTTGAGCAGAAGACCCATGGCATTCTTCATGACTACCCAACCACACATGTTGAGAGAGCTAGAGCAGATGGGTATAGAGGTCATTATGCCCGGAGTAGATGGACAATTGTCGAGCTTCCAGTTACAATCGACATTAGTGGAGAGAATCAAGGCTGCCTTGCCGACAAATGCCAGATTTTAGAGGCTTAGACAGAGGACAGAGGCTGGAATGCAGACAGGACTGAGAATACATAAAGATGGGACTTTAAGATGCGAAGATCGTCTCTATGTTCCAAATGGAGGACTTCGTCAAGAATTAATGGCAGAGGCACACAGTTCAACCTATTCTATTCATCCAGGAGGCATGAAGATGTACAGGGACTTGAGACAATACTACTGGTGGCACACAATAAAGAGGAAGATAGCACACTTTGTGGCCAAGTGCCTGGTGTGTCAGTAAGTCAAGGCTGAGCACCAGAGATCCGCCGGATTGCTCCAACCGCTTCCTATACTGGAGTGAAAATTGGAGCATATCACTATGGACTTCGTTACGGGTTTTCTGAGAAGTCCTAGTGGGCGCAATACAGTATGGGTAATCGTGGATAGACTCACCAAGTCCGCACACTTTTTACCCTTCAGAGTTAGGCAATCGACGGAGGCCTTAGCAGATATGTATATGAGGAAGGTTGTGCGCCTACATGGAGTACTAATTAGCATCGTGTCTGACAGGGATACGAGGTTTACTTCTTACTTTTGGCAGAGAAAGCAGGAGAGTCTTGGTACTCGCCTAAAGTTTAGCACAGCATATCACCCACAGACAGATGGCCAGTCGGAGCGCACCATTCAGACGCTAGAAGATATGTTGAGAGCGTACATGCTTGACTTCGGAGGATCATGGGAGGACCATTTGCATCTGGTCGAGTTTTTCTACAACAACAGCTATCAGGCGAGCATCCAGATGGCTCCCTATGAAGCGTTGTATGGAAGGAAATGTCGTTCTCCAGTATGCTGGAGTGATATAGGCGAGCGATAGATTCTCGGACCAGAGTTGGTGGTTCGTACAGTAGAAAAGGTGAAGAAGATCCAAGGGCACCTTCGAGCAGCACAAGACCGACAAAAGCATTGGGCGAATGCGCATCATCGACCCTTAGAGTTTCAGGTTGGAGATCACGTATTTTTAAAGATCTCGCCTACTCGAGGGACTATCAGATTCGGAGGCAGAGGAAGCTGAGTCCGAGGTACATCGGACCATTCGACATATTAGAACGCGTCGGAGAGGTTGCTTACAGATTAGCCTTACCGCAGACCTTGGAAGGATTTTACGACGTCTTTCATGTATCTCAATTGAGGAGGTACATACCGAATCCTAGTCACGTGCTTGACCACTCAGAGATCACAGTTGGCCCGAGTCAATCATACCAAGAGGAGCCCATCGAGATTCTGGACAGGAGTGAGAAAGTATTGCGAGGGCAGACCATCCCCCTAGTTCGTATCACATGGAGGCATCATGCACCAAGCGAGTCGACCTGGGAACGCAAGAAAGACATTAGACAATGTTATCCCCACCTCTTCGAAGGACTAGGTACGTTCCAGTATTTTATGTAGTCTTTAGTTCTTACCCATGCGTGTGTTTAAATTTCGAGGACAAAATGCTCTAAGGAGGGTAGATTATAAACCCCCTCGTCAAAAGTAGGATTTATTTGAGTATTTTAAATTTAGATCAACCACAACCCAAATCCCAAGTACCCAAATTAGGGTATCAGTCTACACCAAGTCGTTATGCCACGACTCCTGTGTACCACTCAAAAATCTAGTTCCTTATGTTTTCAATACATTAGGAATTACCTAGTTAAGTTTGTAATTTAATTTTAATTAAGGCTAACATTACCTCAAGCAACACTTAGACCAGCCTACCTCAATGAGCCCAGATAGGCCCAAGCCGAGGCTAGCGCACAACTTCCACACACATATATATATATATATATATATATATATATATATATATATATATATATATATATATATATATATATATGAAGCCTCTCCCTTAAAACCCTAAGAAAACCATCATAACCCTCTCCAAGCCATATCCGGCCCCCACCTAAACAAACCCCCTGTCGGCCGGACCCCTCAACCCCGACCACCTCCCTGACCGACTGCTCCAGCCGCTCCCAGCCAGACTGCTCCCCCGATCGGCTGTACTGCCCAGCTGTCACGACCCGCACCCGGTTTAGGGGCACGAGTGCGTGGGTACGTCCAGCCTACGCCGCAGTGTCGACGGTAGAACGCTGTCAAGGTCTTGATACTATCTAGCTAATGTCACACAGCATCCAATCTCCATAAGGAGGCACGGATGACACAATAAACGAGCACATACAAAATCATAGGATTACAGCACGATAAGATAACGAACCGAAATTAAAATTAAATACAACACAAATCCAGAATGTAATCTAACTCAACAATATCCAAGTCTCAATAAAAATACCGGAGACAAATCCGGTACCAAATAGTCTACTTAAAGAACTAACTAATAATGGAAATTTCCGGCTAGACCTTCCGGAATCCCAACTACTACCAAATCTGCAGCTACTCACCATATGGTCCATAAAGTGTCGGACAGCGGTCCTCTAAGGCATAGTCTGGAAAAATGTTTCCAGTCAGGAAGGAGCAAAGCACAATCTCAAATAACAGTTCCATTAATTGAAAATGTCTATAATACAATAAAACATGTCATGCTAGCTACTGAGAAAACAGTGAAATAAATGCAATAGCAATTTAAGAGAGACAGGCAATGTAAAGAGACATGCAAAATAGGCAATGTGATATAGTCAGTGCATAAAGAAATGGAAAGAACAAGGTACAATATCATATACGGATGATGTAGTATATGATTTAAATTAGGAAACTATAATCTATTCTAAGTGTTTGAAATAGTAGTTTCGAAATGTGACCGGCTTGGGAACATGTACGATAGCTATAGGGCCTGGCTAATCATGGGTGAAGAGCATGATTAACACTTACAATTTCTACACTGCAATAAGAGGTTATGATCACATTTCTTACTAACTACTTTCCCGCCCCCAACTAGTACTGTGGATCCAACCATGACACGTCACGATACACGAGCAAGTCAAGTCTATCATGTACGATGTCTAATATACATGTCGTGTACAATGTCAATACGATAATCAAGATAACATCTCATGACTGCAGATCCAAGCTATACTAGTCCGTGTAACACAGTGTCAAGGATTCAGTTGTAACATTTCAAGATTATTGAATTTATAGAAATTATCAAGAAATTGGAAATTATCAGAGAATGTACTTGCCTTGGGTCCTTAGCTGGTATTTATGGATGTCCTGTTCCAGAGTATCCCCTGGGTAAACCAACAGTCCTATAAACATATTACAAGTAAAATAACATTTGCATCAGAAGCTACGCTAACACACAGTCAAAACACTGGCCTCAGGGCCATGCCAGGCAGGTCACTAGTCACTAGGGTCACCTAGTAGATAGATACGTAAATATACATATCTTAAATAACATATATACTTACAATATATCTATATATATCAAATTAAATACATATGCAATATATATATATATATATAAATATACTAAGGGTTTATACAAAATATATCTACACATACGAATTAACAAAATACATACATAGACTAATTACATATATATACTCATATATACCAATTAAAATATACATTACTATATACAGGTAAATATACCAATTTATATTATATATACAAACCAATACGATAATATAATCTACATATATATATATATATATATATATATATATATATATATATATATATACCAAAATATGGTTATATATATATACCAATTATTATACAACACATAAATTTTAAATACTAAAACATACATTAACATGTATATACTGAGAAATATTTATACTAGAATTCATACATGTTAAATATTAATAAAATAAATAATTATACATATACTAATTTAAATTACATTTGTATACTTTTATTAAATAGATGCCATAAAATAAACCAATGTATATATACATATATATATACAAATTAATTAAATACATACATTATATATACTATACATTATTAATTAATGTACACTATACATTATTTACACCATTCATTATTTAACTACTATACTCTATACATCCCATACATATATTATACATAAATTAACCATACATATACATATAAATATATTACATTAGTTATATATATTCATTAACTATATATTAATTATTATATACAAATACATATACTAGTATATACATATACATTAACATATAAATTTTATTATACCCATACAAAATATATATACACATATATATTTTTATACCAAAATAATAATTATACTATATACAAAATATAATATACACATACACAAAATACATACCAATATACATATGCATACATGTGCATTAATTTAAATACATACTTATTCAATTTATTATATATACTATAATTATACAATTAATTACTAATAACTAAATAATATACAATTATATTCATATTAATTAAATACCTACAAATACATATACATTACATACATTCACTAAAGTATATATACATATACTATGCTTATACAATTAATTATACACAAACGTATATACGTATATATATATACATATATATATATATATATATATATATATATATATACATACACAGGAAGAAGAAGAAGGAAGAAGGAGAGGAGAAAGACTCACTGTGATGGGGGGCTGGCCGAAGTACGGCCGGACAGGGAGAACTGAGCAGCGGGTCGGAGTGGCAGGGAGGAGCCGCAGAGGATGATCGTGCGGGGGAGGAGCAGCCGGAGATCCGCCGGGGAGGCAGGCCGGACGCTGAGCAGCGGCCGAGGGATGGATGCAGCAGGGAGCGATGGTGGAAGAGCACAGCGGGGATGGGGAGAAGCTCGGGTGGCTGACCGGGCCGCCGGACTGAGCAGCGGGTCTGCTGGCCGGCCGGGGGATGGATGGGTGGATGGATGGACGGAGGACCGTCCGCAGAGGCCGCAGGATCGGCTAGGCCGGCCGCCGGAGTCGTCTTGTAGGTGGAGGGAGAACCGCGGGCTCCGACCGCCGGGTGGTCGAGGCTTGCTGGCCCGCCCGTCGGATGTGCAGAGGCCCACCGAAAATGAACAGTATGTGGGGATATTTCCCCCCCTTTTTCTCTTTTAAAATTTTAAATGAAAAATCAATAAGGAGAAGGAGAAAGGAAGAAGAAGAAAGGAAAGAGAAGAAGAAAAATAGAAGAAGAAGGGAAGAGGTTGGTTCCCTACGTTGGAGAAAGGAGAGGAGAGGAGAGAGAGAGGTGGGGGCTTGCTTGGGGATGTGGGCTACCTTGGTTTTCTAGGGATTAGGGTTGATGTGATATTTAAATAGGGGAGAGGGTTTTGATGGAGGGTGAGGATGCTCCCAATTAAATGGGTAGTCCAGATTGTTCATGAAGGAAATTTTATGTGGGTGAAAAATGCAATTTGGTCCACAAATAATTAACCTTTCCAATTGGTCTTGGACAATGGGGTGATGACACCTACAATTGAATAATTGCAACTTAGCCCCTTAAATTTGGAAAATTGCACAAACACATAAAATGGCAAAAATTTGGCGGGCGATTCTGGGTCCAGTGTTTTGTAGGGTCAGGGGGCGCTGTAAAATCGGTATGGCTCAATTTACAGGGCACTGGAATTAAATTAGGATTTTAGAATTGGTTTAAATATTATCCTCAATTTAATTAGAATAAAATGCAAGTTGTGTTCAAGAATTAATTAGGAGTACATGGAGCCAAAATCAGGTCAGGTCATCAATACCAATAATGAAGTAGACTCCGAACAGAATATTACCCTAACTTGGGCCGCACAAAAAATAGGTCAAGATTGCCTCCAATTTCGATTGGAACGTACAAAGATACAAAAATAGGAATTTAAAATAACGTCCGCGATAATTTTTGTGCGGCCAGAAATACTGTACAGAGGACATAATTATGAGTTGCAAAAATAGCAGAATGAAAGGCGGGCATGTCTAGGGCAAGATTGTAAAATTTGTTGGAAGACAAAAGTCAGGATAGCGCTCCAAATATTGAAGCAAAGGCAATGCGCAATAATTAAATAAAATACAGTAATTAATTACAATCTCCAATAATTAAATTCTAAATAAATAATTAAATACAAAATTCCAAAATTCCTGGCAGGTGTTCGTATACTGGCTTCTAGGTCAGTCTGCTAGCTAAAAATAAATGAGCACTGCATCTAATACTATATTTAATTACTCATCACACATAATTATTTAAATTAAAAATATTATCATGCAATTATTTAATGGTAACTACAATAATATTAAATATTATAAAAAGTCGAAAATACCCCTGTTTTTGGAATGTGGTAGTGACAAGTCTACCCACCTTAAAAGAATTTCGTCCTCGAAATTCAAAATCCTCATAGTAGTGTTTATTCATACACATTATTATTCCCCTCAAATTTTAAATTCATAATCCACAAAATCAGGTAATAATTCATGATGTCCTTTCATAATTTTTTCAAAAATTCTGAAATTATTGCATTCCTGAAAAATCCTCGGAATAAAATCAAAGTCCATTTTATCAAAAATTTCCCCAAAATTTTTAGTTACAATTCAATATTCATAATTTAATATCCACTCCTCAAATTTGATTTTAATCAATGCACATATGTATAATGTAATCTCGTTAAAAAGGTTTGAATTTAAACATTAGTCCATCAAAATTTTATTTCCCGATTTCCTCTTTCCTCAAAATACTTAACAATGCGATACTTAAGGATTCTCTAACTGCAACATCCAATATAAAATTTTAAAAATTTCATAACTCACAATTAAATAAAGATAATCTCCCAGAATTTCCAAATTTTTAATAACCAATTTAAATATGCCATAATCTTCCTGGAATTAATAGATCATAAATCTTGCTATGTTAAATTCTTTGCCCTTTATTTAAATCGATGTTTATCCTCAAATTTTAATCATCTTGTCTCTCTTGTCAAGTCATAACTCCTCTATGAATCTTCGTCATGGTCAAACCTCGATAATCATGGCAAAAACTTCCTACAATCATACAACATGCAACCTAAGGGAATATGTATAGTGTCTTGTTATGGTATTGCAGTCTCTATATCAGGGGTACTACTAACTACATTATAATAAGAAAATCATGCATACAACTTGTATTAAGGAATCAATCAATCAATCAAAATAGATAGGGACAGAAGGAAGGAAAGAACAGAACCTGCTAACACATTACTTGCAGTATCGGTCTCCTCGACCGTCATCGCAAATGCCCTGCCCTGCTGGGGTGGTTCCCTTCGCGGGTGCTGAGCAATATACGGTTCCACAGGTAGCCTAACTGGATCTCTATAATCTGAAGCTGCGCGCTGGCCGGGAAGATAAGAGGCCAGAAGACAATCCCTTACTCGATGTCCCGCAGCGCCGCAGTACAAACAAAGTCCTAGCCTCGTTCTACAACTCTCCCAAAGGTGACCTGGCTTCTTACAGAAATGACAAGTCTGCTGTGTCTCTCTTGGAGGCTGTTGTTGATTCTGCTCAACATGGACTGGTTCCTGGTACTGCTGTTGATACTGATACGCACATGGATGTTGCTGGGTAGGAACTGGTGCTAGGTACTGCGGTGGATGCTGAAATGTCCATGGTTGTTGCTGAATATGAAATGGTACTTGGTACTGCTGTTGGTGCTGAATACGGGGATGCTTGGCCGGTCCTGCGCTACCATTCGTATCTCCCAAAGTATTGTGACTCCTCTTAGTCCTGAGATCCAGATCCTCTTCTGCAATCTGAGCATCCATCAAGATAGCCTCAAAGGTAGCGGTACGCCGACCAGAAGTGCGTGACCTAATCTCTCTCGTCAGTCCCTTTCTAAATTTCTGGGCTCGATCTTCTGGGTCTCGAATCATAGATGATGCAAAACGGCTCAATCTACAAAATTCTGCAGCGTACTCGTCGATCGACATGTTTCCTTGAACCAAGTCATGAAACTGACTTTCCAAGGTTCCCAATGCCACGTCGGGAAAGAACTTCTCCTTGAAGAGCTCCTTGAAGGTCTCCCAAGTAAGTCCTTGCGCAGTAATTCTCGGCTCCGTGCGATACCACGTGAGTGCGATATCGAACATCTAACTGCCAGCGGCTTCTATCTGCAAGTTCTCCGGAATCTGGGTCAATCGCAGGCTTCTCTCTATATCCTCTAGCCAGTCGTCAGCGTAGAGTATTCCTTCGGTGCCTTTGAACTCTCGAGGCATCATCCTCTTGAAATCTACTATAGTGCCTGATCTTTGTTATTGCTGGCCAGGAAACTGCTGGTACTGTGCTACTCTCTCCAAAGCTTGGAGAGTCACTTGATGAGCATTCTTCATGTTTTCTCTCATCATCTCGGTTTGTGCCTGGTGCGCTTCTGCTTGCACCCTCTGAGCCTCAGCTTGAACTCGCTGAGCGACTGCCGTCACTCTCTAGGCATCTACCATGCCTTGGATTAAGGTAAATATCTGCATCCCGTTAATGGGCAAACTTCCGGGAGTCGGAGTCGGAGGAGGTGGAAGGTTGTCCGTCACAGCTGCGGCAATCCTCTGAACAGGTGGAGGAGGAGGATCACCTACGTACATTGGAGATGTAGGAGGAACTACGGCTGTCTGTCCATCAGGTGGAGAGGTGGCAGGCCCCTCTAAAGATGATGTTCCCGCTCTCATAGACCGTGTCTGCGGCGATATCCTGAAGACAGATCCCAAAGAATCAATTTAGGCAAAAATGTGATATCATCAAGGAAAGACAGTACAGTTCTAAGGAAGCAACATTCAAGATAAAAGATTGGGAATAAATATTCCTAGTTGATTGCACAGGTCAAAGATGCATCCATGGTCTGATGCCTCTATCCTTATAGGTACCACAGTTCTACTACAATCACACTCACTGCTAGCTTCTTTACCTACTGCAATCGCTGATACTAGTTATCCTTATCACTCAAGTGCATATCAAATGCAACACACCATACTAAGTACTGCACTCTTTAATACAACCCTAGATGAAAACCCAAGTCAGTTTGCAGTGAAATCACTATCATGCTCAAGCCAACAGATCCTTACACATGTATCTCATCTACTATATACTAATATATCTCTCTCTCTATAAGATTTTATCCTCAAATAAAATTCCTGAAAATAACTCCTCGAATAAATTTTAAAGTAAATGCATACACTTTCCTCAAGACCAATTATCTAAATACTGAAAAACTTAATCACAAAAATTCCTTACAGACTTGTCTAGGTTTATTGAATTGAATCTGAATTCCTCAAAAAGTTTTAATGACAACATTTCACTTCTCAAAATTCAAAAATTAAAAATTCACTTTTAATCCTCAATTTAAAATTTAAATCCGTATCTTGTAGTCCAATAGCCCTAGTGTTATCTTTCTCACTGTCCTCATCGACGTGTGTCATCAAGTAATACCATAAATTAGTCTGCAAATTTTATCTTGATACAAAATCAAACCCTACCATGAAACCAAAATCCTAATTTAATACCTAATCAACAATCAACAAGTGAGAATGGACGGAACTAGGGAATGATTTTAAATTGGGAATTATAACAAGATTCTCAGGGGTCATCCCAGGAATCTCTCAAGGAATTGTGATTGAGTATTCTCTCTCGTCCTAGTATCCTATATCCTAGATCCTATCGCAGGTACGCAGTAGTGTAACAAAGATGCCACACTACCACGACATCGCACAACTCGCGAAGTCTGACCTGCATGGGCCACCACTAAAAACGTATCACGACCCGCACCCGGTTTAGGGGCACGAGTGCGTGGGTACGTCCAGCCTACGCCGCAGTGTCGGCGGTAGAACGCTGTCAAGGTCGTGATACTATCTAGCTAATGTCACACAGCATCCAATCTCCATAAGGAGGCACGGATGACACAATAAACGAGCACATACTCAATCACAGGATTACAGCACGATAAGATAACGAACCAAAATTAAAATTAAATACAACACAAATCCAGAATGTAATCTAACTCAACAATATCCAAGTCTCAATAAAAATGCCGGAGACAAATCCGGTACCAAATAGTCTACTTAAAGAACTAACTAATAATGGAAATTTCCGGCTAGACCTTCCGGAATCACAACTACTACCAAGTCTGCAGCTACTCACCATATGGTCCATAAAGTGTCGGACAGCGGTCCTCTAAGGCATAGTCTGGAAAAATGTTTCCAGTCAGGAAGGAGCAAAGCACAATCTCAAATAACAGTTCCATTAATTGATAATGTCTATAATACAATAAAACATATCATGCTAGCTACTGAGAAAACAGTGAAATAAATGCAATGGCAATTTAAGAGAGACAGGCAATGTAAAGAGACATGCAAAATAGGCAATGTGATATAGTCAGTGCATAAAGAAATAGAAAGAACAAGGTACAGTATCATATACGGGTGATGTAGTATATGATTTAAATTAGGGAACTATAATCTATTCTAAGTGTTTGAAATAGTAGTTTCGAAATGTGACCGGCTTGGGAACATGTACGATAGCTATAGGGCCTGCTAATCATGGGTGAAGAGCATGATTAACACTTACAATTTCTACACTGCAATAAGAGGTTATGATCACATTTCTTACTAACTACTTCCCCGCCCCCAACTAGTATTGTGGATCCAACCATGACACGTCACGATACACGAGCAAGTCAAGTCTATCATGTACGATGTCTAATATACATGTCATGTACAATGTCAATACGATAATCAAGATAACATCTCATGACTGCAGATCCAAGCTATACTAGTTCGTGTAACACAGTATCAAGGATTCAGTTGTAACATTTCAAGATTATTGAATTTATAGAAATTATCAAGAAATTGGAAATTATCAGAGAATGTACTTGCCTTGGGTCCTTAGCTGGTATTTATGGATGTCCTGTTCCAGAGTATCCCCTGGGTAAACCAACAGTCCTATAAACAAATTACAAGCAAAACAACATTTGCATCAGAAGCTACGCTAACACACAGTCAAAACACTGGCCTCAGGGCCATGCCAGGCAGGTCACTAGTCACTAGGGTCACCTAGTAGATAGATACGTAAATATACATATCTTAAATAACATATATACTTACAATATATCTATATATATCAAATTAAATACATATGCAATATATATATATAAAAATATACTAAGGGTTTATACAAAATATATCTACACATACGAATTAACAAAATACATACATAGACTAATTACATATATATACTCATATATACCAATTAAAATATACATTACTATATACAGGTAAATATACCAATTTATATTATATATACAAACCAATACGATAATATAATCTACATATATATATATATATATATATATATATATATATATATATATATATATATATACCAAAATATGGTTATATATATATACCAATTATTATACAACACATAAATTTTAAATACTAAAACATACATTAACATGTATATACTGAGAAATATTTATACTAGAATTCATACATGTTAAATATTAATAAAATAAATAATTATACATATACTAATTTAAATTACATTAGTATACTTTTATTAAATAGATGCCATAAAATAAACCAATGTATATATACATATATATACAAATTAATTAAATACATACATTATATATACTATACATTATTAATTAATGTACACTATACATTATTTACACCATTCATTATTTAACTACTATACTCTATACATCCCATACATATATTATACATAAATTAACCATACATATACATATTAATATATATTCATTAATTTTATATTAATTATTATATACAAATACATATACTAGTATATACATATACATTAACATATAAATTTTATTATACCCATACAAAATATATATACACATATATATTTTTATACCAAAATAATAATTATACTATATACAAAATATAATATACACATACACAAAATACATACCAATATACATATGCATACATGTGCATTAATTTAAATACATACTTATTCAATTTATTATACATACTATAATTATATAATTAATTACTAATAACTAAATAATATACAATTATATTCACATTAATTAAATACCTACAAATACATATACATTACATACATTCACTAAAGTATATATACATATACTATGCTTATACAATTAATTATACATATATATATACACAAACGTATATACGTATATATATATACATATATATATATATATATACATACACAGGAAGAAGAAGAAGGAAGAATGAGAGGAGAAGGACTCACTGTGATGAGGGGCTGGCCGGAGTACGACCGGACGGGGAGAACTGAGCAGTGGGTCGGAGTGGCAGGGAGGAGCCGCAGAGGATGATCGTGCGGGGGAGGAGCAGCCGGAGATCCGCCGGGGAGGCAGGCCGGACGCTGAGCAGCGGCCGAGGGATGGATGCAGCAGGGAGCGATGGTGGAAGAGCACAGCGGGGATGGGGAGTAGCTCGGGTGGCTGACCGGGCCGCCGGACTGAGCAGCGGGTCTGCTGGCCGGCCGGGGGATGGATGGGTGGATGGATGGGCGGAGGACCGTCCGTAGAGGCCGCGGGATCGGCTAGGCCGGCCGCCGGAGTCGTCTTGTAGGTGGAGGGAGAACTGCGGGCTCCGGCCGCCGGGTGGTCGAGGCTTGCTGGCCGGCCCGCCGGATGTGCAGAGGCCCGCCGGAAATGAATAGTATGTGGGGATGTTTCCCCCCCCCTTTTTCTCTTTTGAAATTTTAAATGAAAAATCAATAAGGAGAAGGAGAAAGGAAGAAGAAGAAAGGAAAGAGAAGAAGAAAATAGAAGAAGAAGGGAAGAGGTTGGTTCCCTACGTTGGAGAGAGGAGAGGAGAGAGAGAGGTTGGGGCTTGCTTGGGGATGTGGGCTACCTAGGTTTTCTAGGGATTAGGGTTGATGTGATATTTAAATAGGGGAGAGGGTTTTGATGGAGGGTGACGATGCTCCCAATTAAATGGGTGGTCCAGATTGTTCATGAAGGAAATTTCATGTGGGGGAAAAATACAATTTGGACCACAAATAATTAACCTTTCCAATTGGTCTTGGACAATGGGGTGATGACACCTACAATTGAATAATTGCAACTTAGCCCCTTAAATTTGGGAAATTGAACAAACACATAAAATGACGAAAATTTGGCGGGCGATTCGGGGTCCAGTGTTTTGTAGGGTCAGGGGGCGCTGTAAAATTGGTATGGCTCAATTTACAGGGCACTGGAATTAAATTAGGATTTTAGAATTGGTTTAAATAGTATCCTTAATTTAATTAGAATAAAATGTAAGTTGTGTTCAAGAATTAATTAGGAGTACATGGAGCCAAAATCAGGTCAGGTCATCAATACCAATAATGAAGTAGACTCAGAACAAAATATTACCCTAATTTGGGCCGCACAAAAAATAGGTCAAGATTGCCTCCAATTTCGATTGGAACGCACAACGATACAAAAATAGGAATTTAAAATAACGTCCGCGACATTTTTTGTGCGGCCAGAAATAATGTACAGAGGACATAATTATGAGTTGCAAAAATAGCAGAATGAAAGGCGGGCATGTCTAGGGCAAGATTGTAAAATTTGTTGGAAGACAAAAGTCAGGATAGCGCTCCAAATATTGAAGCAAAGGCAATGCGCAATAATTAAATAAAATACAGTAATTAATTATAATCTCCAATAATTAAATTCTAAATAAATAATTAAATACAAAATTCCAAAATTCCTGACAGGTGTTCGTATACTGGCTTCTAGGTCAGTCTGCTAGCTAAAAATAAATGAGCACTGCATCTAATACTATATTTAATTACTCATCACACATAATTATTTAAATTAAAAATATTATCATGCAATTATTTAATGGTAACTACAATAATATTAAATATTGTAAAAAGTCGAAAATACCCCTGTTTTCGGAATGTGGTAGTGACACCAGCCGACTGCTTCCCCCGACCGGCTGTACTGCCCCGCCGACTGCTTCCCCCGACCGGCTGTACTGCCCAGCCCGACTGCTCCCCCGACCGGAGCACTGGCCTCCAGCCCGACTGCTTTCCCCGACCGGAGCATTGTTCCCTAGCCGACTGCCCCTACCGGAGTACTGCCCGACCCCGACTGTCCCACCACCCGCGAGGCGACCCATCCACGCTGCCGGAGACCCTCGTCGAAGGAGCAGACGCCCCACGTCCTATCGAACAGGTACTCGTCCTCCAGCAGTTCCTTTCTTGTGTTCCAACCATCTCACCACGTATCGTGTCCATGAATGATTTTTGGGTCTGTGTGTCGAGAATCATAGTTGAAACACAACCCTTCTAACCCTAATTAAAATGATGATGGCTTAATGATTAATCAGAATAGAATTTGTTAATAAATAAAAAAATTCCTTAACCACGATACCTGTCATAAAGGACTTTAGTTAATTTAACGTCTGGTCATTAACCACGTGCACTGAATATAGAAACCAAAGACACGTGTTCGCATAGAACATAAATCATGGATAACCGTAACTGGATAATTATTGCCCCGAGGCACCTGTTAACCGAAGACAACACCGTGTACACCCTAGCTAAGTGCGCACGTGATGCTGTACTCGAGCAACAGAGAACTCGCGACAAGTATTCAAGATTAGCGTCTTAATAGTACGTAGATAAGGCGTAGTATCTGATGCCTGTATTATTGTGTTTTATTGTTGTCTAGGGTCTTTGGATCAGCAAGGAGACGCTACCGGAACAGGCTATTGGCATTTATCTCATGAAGACTCAGGCAAGATACCTTGCTATATTTTCTGTCTAATTTAAATTATGCAAATGCTGTATTGTACGCTTGTTGTTCTGGCTTATACAACTGTGCGCGTCCGAGATTATCTCGGGTGCATTCGACAAAAATACGTCGAGGATTGGTATACATTGACTTTTGTCATTTGTAGACTCACCCTATGGGAGGATATCCTGTTATCTTCTAAGACCTGACACTTTACACGTACTCTTAGTGATAAATCTCATGTTGGGATGCGTGTTCGCGTGATCGACAAGCTATCGTCGCGTGTGACGTGCATCACGGTTAGCAAGCAATATAGGACTATTTCAGTTTAGAGACTTGGCATTTAGATAAGGGATATGCGTGTCAATTATTTGACGGGTATATCTACATTGGGAGGGGAGGACGACTGGTAAGCATATGGGACACCCCACTCCTTTACACTGATACCGCACTCGACGGAGTGATACGGACGTATTTATATATATATCACTGATACCACGTTCTGTAGAGTGTGGGACGTTACTTGATGACATTGCAGATACCACACTCTAAAGAATGATAGACGTTACTGTATTC